>NAJN01000280.1:0-27811 GCA_005059845.1 Cryomyces minteri
GTCTCTCCATCTGCCCCTAGACACTGTAAGTGCCAAGACGCGTTCGCTCATGCCATTGGAATCCAATCGTTATCACCGATGCAACGAGTAGTTGCGTGTCGTATATGCGCTAACATTGCCGTTCCGTAGCACCTTCGTCTTCCACGACACTCTTCACCTGCTCCTTCTCGGGTAGTTCGGCAAACCGTACCGCCGCACTCTATCGTGTCGAGTTGCGGCCGCGTCGTTCGCCTATCCGACCCCTTCACAACTCGACTCGAATATCCTCCGTCGCGTCATTTGACACTCTAGAACACGATGTCTGCCGAGGGAGCCCAAGCAGGAGCTAATCAAGATGTCGGTGACGTGACCGAGGCCTTTGCCCGAGCAAATGTCAACGACGATGCTCCGCCCAAGACCGAAGAAGAATACGCTGAGGTGCAACTGACCCTCCGCGCCATCGTGTCTTCGAAGGAAGCGGGAGTCATCATCGGCAAGGCTGGCCAGAACGTTGCCGATCTTCGCGACAAGACTGGTGTCAGGGCTGGCGTGAGCAAGGTCGTCCAAGGCGTTCACGACCGAGTGCTCACGGTTACGGGTGCTTTGGACGGCATTTCGCAAGCATACGGTATTGTCGCGGATGGACTGTTGAAGGGCGCTCCTCAGATGGGTATGGGCGGAGTCGTCAACAACCCGAATACGCATCGTAGGTCTCGCAGAGAAAGTCTTCTTCCAATCCCCGAGCAAGTTTATTCTTCGGGTCTCAGCGGGTAGCGAATGCTTGCGCATTCAAGTCTTTCCGCACTTCAAGTCATCCGCCTTGATACCCGTTCTTTCGGTTTCGAGATCGGAGCTAACTCCTTATCTACAGCTGTCCGCCTCCTGATCTCCCACAATCAAATGGGTACCATCATCGGACGGCAAGGTCTGAAGATCAAGCAGATTCAGAATGCGTCTGGTGTCCGAATGGTCGCCCAGAAGGAGATGCTGCCGCAGTCGACCGAGCGTATCGTCGAAGTTCAGGGCACACCCGATGGCATCCAAAAAGCCGTCTGGGAGATTGGCAAATGCCTGATCGACGACGAACAGCGTGGGTACGGCACAGTCCTGTACAACCCAGCAGTCAGAGTCCAGGCTGGCGCAGGTCCCCTAGCCAACGGTGGTTCGACATACAGTGGCGGAAATCGGTCGTTCAACCGCACTGGAAATGGGGCAGACTTCAACGACGCCCCTCCCACTTACAATCGTCGCTCCGGTTCGGACGCCGTGAATAGGCCTCCCCCTCCTACCACCACTGAAGACGGCGAGGAGATTCAGACCCAGAACATCAGCATTCCGGCAGACATGGTGGGATGCATCATTGGCCGTGGAGGCAGCAAGATCAGCGAGATCAGAAAGAGTTCTGGAGCGCGTATCTCGATTGCCAAGGCACCTCACGACGAGTCAGGCGAGAGGATGTTCACAATCACCGGCAGTGCTGGCGCCAACGAAAAGGCGCTCTACCTTCTGTACGAGAACCTGGAGGCCGAGAAGATGAGAAGAAGCCAGGCTCCGCAGGAGTAGGCGTACTCAACCGGAACTGTCACTGCAACTTTGCCCAGTCTCGATTGGAGAGACTCCGGTCTCTCAGACTTATGAGGAAGCCTCAGATCGAACTCCTTCATACACCATCCCGACCTCAGTCGAAAGTCCACCTCTGCCCAGCTCCACGTCCGCGCTTCATTCACCAACTCCACCCACAAAAAGTTTTGCTCATAACTTCTTCTACTTCTTCTTCCTCTTCGACGACCTCCATGGACTCCTTACCGAACCTCGCTCTCTCCATCTCATTACGCTCCGGATCCTTGACACGTCCTCTTTCCCTCCAGCTTGAGCAATAATGAGTAATGATTGACGCTTCGATATCCGCGCCTCGACTCCGGACTGCGTTTCGGAGCGAGTGCTGCATCCAGGCTTTAGTTTCAGGCGACATAGCTTAATGTTATCACCCGCACACATACCACCATCACGTCAATCTACCGCAGACCCGTGGCACTTCACTCCTTGCTTCCCCTTCACATCATCTCGTTCGCGTCCAATCCTTCTTCGTCCTCTTGTCCTCGCTCCTCGTGCCCTACTTCCCCTTCGCGGCCGCTTTCGTCGTCGTACAAGTTATTGGCATGTATGCTCTGAGCAGAGCTATACTATCTCAGTATGTATGTAGGAACCGGCCAAAACCATCGACAGCCACTTCAGTCCGAGACACTCTCGAATCTCGCGCGCGTTTGTGACCGTTTGTCTGTCGCGTGTCTAGTCCTGACACAAAACCACTAATGCGAGCTTCCAGGTTTGACCGCCGGGCTTCTGCAGAAGCAGTTCATTCAGCACACTTTCCTCCACAAACGCCGTCTCAGATTGTCCCGCATCTTCGCTCGCCAACCCTCCGCTCTCCGTTCCGCTTGACTTCCCTCGAGCTTCGACTCCCACTTCCCAGCCAGGCATCCCGTACTCAGACAGCACCTCTTCCGGTGCAGGGGGCCCCATGTAAGGTGAGGGTGTTGTCCTGACCTACTCCTCGTTATGTAGAACGTGTCCGCTGCTCTTTGAAGTAGCACTTCAGATGCCTGCCGATCCTCTCTTCCTCACGCTCACACCCTGCTGTCGTCTCTGTTGCTTCCAGTCAGCATACGTGCCTGCGTCGATCCCCACCCTTCATCTCAACATCACACCCTCCACGCCTTACCACTCGTTACTCCCCTCTGCCCTTCCCCATCCACGCACACCCCGCGCGATGCCCTCTCAATGTCTCCACGAACAAGTCGCAATCGTAACCGGCGCGTCCGGCGGCAGCGGCCGCGCCATCTCGCTCGCCTACGCCGCCGAAGGCGCCCACGTCGTCTGCGCCGACATCCGCGACTTCTCACAACCCCCCTTTCCCCCCTCCCTCCTCCCCACAGCTGACGGCGGTGTTCTTGGCCAGCGAGGACGCCAGCTCGATCACGGGACATGCGCTGCTGGTCGACGGCGGGTTTGTCGCGCAGTAGACCGTGCGGGGACTGTTGGAAAAGGGGGGGGAGGGGGGGCGAACGGGATGAGGAGGTGGGGAGATGCAGATACAGGTGGTTTGGGGTGGAGGCCGTTGGCGAGGCGTAGCAATGGGGAAAAGAAGAGATCGTGTCTGGAGCAGTGGCATCGCCATCTATTCTATACGGATGCGTCTACAGTCGTCGTCCACCCACCGCTGCCCCTAACGCACATTGCTTCCATCCAACCGCCCCCCCTCTCCCAGGCGTCCCTCCCGGGCTCACGAAAACTGCATCTCGATATCGCCCTCCCAAGCACCCGCGGTCGTGAATGTCTCGAGGCCGGTGACGTACAGCACGCCGCCGCCCTGCACGAGCTGGATGACACCCGTCTCGCACGGCTGGCCGGCAACGGTGAGGGTCATGGCGGCGGGCAAGGCGGACACGCCGGCGATGGTGACGTTGGCGAGGGCCGGGGCGGAGTGGTAGGAGCCGGTGACGGAGGCGGTGAGTTTGTTGTTGGCGTAGGAGAGCTGCGGGGTCGGGGTCAGCAAAGGTCTCGGGCTCACGGCCCACCGGCACGACGGCTGCCATTGTGCCGTGGCGTTTGACTCACCTGGACGTTCTTCGTCGCATTCTGCACGAGGCTGACGCCGTCGTCGAGGTACAGACTACCCGCGGCCTGTCCCTTGTTGTCGAGCGCGACGAGCAAGCTCCACGGGTTGTTGCGCGACGTCGCGGTCGTGTTGCCCGGCGCCTGCAGCGGCAGGATGGAGCCGCCCTTGACGTGCACGTTGATGTGTCCGAGCGGGGCGTCGAGGGTCTTGTTCTCGCCGGCGGCCACCTGCAGTGGCTGCAGCGTGTACCAGTCGTACCAGACGACGCCGTCGGCGACGCCGGGGAAGACGCCCTTGACGCTCGTCACGAGCGGCTCGAGCACGGGCGTGATGAGCAGCGACGGGCCGAGCATGAACTGGTTGTCGACGTTCAGCAGCTGCGCGTCGTTGGGGAATTCCCACGCTAGCGCGCGCATGACCGTCTCGGCGCTCGTGTGGGCCTCGTAGAACAGCGTGTACATGTACGGCAGTAGCGAGTAGCGGATGTTCATAACCGTGCGCGTCGCAGCCGCCACCGACGACCACCGGTATGCCTCCTGCGGAATGGACGCGAAGACGTTGTGGTTGCGGTAGAAGGGGAAGAAGGCGCTCAGCTGCATCCACCGGTTGCAGAGCTCGGCGTCGGTGTTGCCTGCAAACCCGCAGGTGTCCACACCGAACATGGGGATACCGGCCATCATGAATTGGAGAGCCTGTGCGATGGAGAAGTACATGCTGCCCCATTTCGAGGTGTTGTCGCCTCCCCAGTGACCTGTGATGTTGCCAGAGCCCGCGAAGTTTGATCGGCTGATCACGAACGGTCTGCGCCCTGGGAAGACTGACAGCAGTGCGTGGTACGTGGCGTTGGCGATCTGATGACCAAACAGGTTGTGCATTTCATACTCGGTCGTGTTGAGCGCGTCGTTGTGGGTAGCGTTAGGCGCGATTGTGTTCTTGAGGAGCGAGTGGCCTTCGAAAAGGTTGTTGATGACGTATGGAGGGAAGTCGAGGTTCCGAACACCAGGCGTTGGCTTGGTCCTCATGAATGTGGCCGATGAACTGGTTGTGGTGGCCGCTGGCAAGGCAGTGGCAGAATTGGCGGCGACCTGGGACGAAGATGCGGCCACCGCTGAAGCCGCTTCGGTTGCGTTGGTGATGTTGAAGGCCTCGGGGTAGTTGAAGTCGACATTGTTGAAATCGCCTGGGAGTCTGAACGGAGGGTGGACTGGGTTTTCTTGCAGGTGACCCGTGCCACAGCTGCCCACGCAGAAGGAGGACGCCTCACTGAGATCGATCCAGATACCATCGTAGGGAATATCGCCGTACCATTTGACGAGCTCTTCCGTCCAGAACTGTTGGCCTTGTGGGACGAGGAAGTCGGTCCAGACACTGTAACCGGGCCAGTTGTCGCCGTAGTAGAAGTCGCCATCGTCCGGGTTGCGAATGAAAGCACTGAGCGCAGCACCGCGCTGGAAGGGCTCGTAACTGTCACTGCCGTTGGTGGGGTTTGGCGCGTAGATGTTCGAGTCCACAATGGGTACGTAGTGCTGCCCCGCTGCGTATAGTTCCGCCAAGAATGCCTGGCCTGCGGGAACAGGGAAGTTCATTGCGCCGTTCGTGAAGTCTCGGTACTGGTCCATGTCTGTTCAATGGTCAGCACCTCGTGCACAGATTCTTTTTTCTCCAGCTTCCAACAATGGTGAATAGGTTGTCTCAACATACAGTCAATGTCAGTCCAGATCGTCTCGAGCTGAATACCAGCGTTCGCGTAGCCATCAACGATTTCTTGCAAGACGGTCCAGTTCTCGTAGCCCCATCGACACTGGTGGAAACCAAAGGTCCAGTACATTTGCATCTGAGGCAGACCAACGACGCCGCCCTGGTACTGCCTGATGACTTCCTTCGGCGTAGGACCGCTGAGGAAGTATAGATCGTAACTGCCGCCAATTGTTCGGTAGGTCACGTTGTCGGAGCGGAGCAGCCACTCTTGCCCGTGAGCGTTCCTTGCATATACACCGTGCGACGAAGATGCAGAGCCGTTGTTGTAACGAGTCTCCAGGTACATTGGGTGCGTACCATACAAATTGCTATAAAGTCATGTTAGATCTCAGTACGATACACTGGAGAAGACGTCTCCAGCGAACGCTGTCGACTCACCCATCGATTGGATTTCCAGAGTCTGCAGCCCAGAAAGTCCTCGTCAGGTTGTTGCCCAGCCGGAATTGGTGGATGTTCTCCGCCAAGCCATAGATGTTGTAATTTGGCACCATCGAGGTGGCCATTTCCAGGAACTGGTCCTCAAAGACAATGACTTTTCCATAGGTGCTGAAGATGACCTCTCCAGACGCGACACGGCTGACTTGGAACTGGAAGCTTGGGGTATTGGTCCAGTTAAACTTGAGATCACTGGTTGCCGCAGTGGTACTACCGTCTGCACTAGGCTCGGGAGTGAGGAACGATGGCAAGATGTACTGGTGTAGTTGCTTGCAACAAGATGCTTCGGGAAGATCTTGACACTCAGGCGTTGCTTGGCTTGATACTCTACGGCCAGGGTCAGGTCGACGATGTCGTTGCCGTAGGCATTGCACGGTGCGCCGGCCAAGGTGAGGTCCGCCGTGAACCCCTGGGAAGTCTGGACGACACCCGAGGCCTTGTAGCCAGGACAGACATCTTGAGCGTTGGGTGCTGTGGGGTCGAGGATGGCTGGCACGAGGCTCGGAGCTGCATCGACAGACGCCGACAGAGTTGGGATAGCTCTGAACGTTGATTGAGCTGTGCGTCGGATTGAAGTCAGTTGTTGGACATGAGAGCAATGTTAACTGATCCCAGCTCGGCATTCTAACCACATCGTAATTGCGGGAATGCATTGGACGAAATTAAAAGTTACATCGTCGTGCCTTGAGGGTGGCACCGCTGAGCAGACGTAGATCCTCTCGACTTCCACAATGACCAGTGTTGGCATGGGGAGCTCTTACTAGAACCCCAGAGAGGTCCTGTGAAAACAATCGACTCTAGACGGAGCAGCAAAGCAACTGACCTTCGGCAAAAGAAGCTACGGCGCAAGCCGCCAGCAGCAAAGAGTTGAACATGGCTCGCGGTCTTCAGCAAAACCTTCTTGCTGTAAGAGAAGCCCAAGGAATCAAGCAAAAGAATGGGCTCTCCGAAGCCAAACAGCAGCGAGCGTGAAGCAGCTCTGCGGCGAGGTACCAGCAGCGCCCATTTATACTCGCCATGCTCGCACTACGACACCCTAGCTCCCAGCTCCCAGCTCCCAGCAAACGCGGGAAAGCGCCCCAGGGCAGAGAAAGCAGCAGTGCAGATGTTCATCCAGGAACCGGAGATCTGCCCCCAGCCCCGTAGATGATGGATGCAGAGCTAGTGCGGGGAGGAAGGACCGAATAGCTACCCGACTACCTCTGCATCATGGGGCCATCTGCGTGCCAAAGCACACCTGCACCCAGGGCACCGCACGTTGCACCCTCGACGGCGGGCATGCGAAGGCGGAGCGGTGCGGGGAATCCTGGTGCCGACTAGACCCGAATGGGGTCCCTAGAAGTGCAAGTGAGTGCATCGCGGGAAATGGGAGTTTAGGTCCAGCAGAGAGTTCGACGGCCGTGGGACGGGCGCGTTGAGACGCCCTCGACAGTCTGCAGCTCGCGGTCCGATAGCTGCATTGGCCTTCCTTGCTTTTACTGCCGTGGCATGGCGCGCGAAACCTGAACCTCCGACCGAGGTGAAGGAAATTGTTTCCGCGTGCCACTGACGACATCGAGCGACGACTGTGGAGGGAAGTTCCTGGTCCGGTCTAGAATGCTTGTGTTGACACCGCAGCTACGCCGCTCTGGAAGTGCTCTGAAAGCACCTCCACTCCTACCGTCCTTGCTGCGCGAACATCAAGCCAGCGACGGCGTAGGAGTCGGGACAACGTTACCTGAGTGCTTTGGACCAGACGCGCTTGCTCATGGGACAGTCTGTGGCGAGGTGCCTCTGCTGCAGTGCAATTCCCCCCTCACCTTTACCATTGACGGATTGATATCGTGGCATCGGATTGGTGCGGGTTTCAATTGGGTGTGCGATGGAAAAATCGACTCACCATGAGACTCGAAGTCATGTTTCAAGCTCGTGGGTGCATCATTGTCCAATGGATGGAGTCTTCTTTCTATGCCATTGATCTATCTTTTTTTTGGAGCAACGCCAGCGGCACGTGATACGTAATATAACCCATATCGTTCCACCGTGAGATCAGCAAAGCTTGCAGCAAAATGAGCCAGAAGCGCCCAAGAGATGGCGGCAAAGAGCAAGGAGGTTCGTAACAACACGGCAGTTTCGAGACACTGAACGAGAAATACTACACAACTCGAACCCCTTTCTCAATCCACGTAATGGTGTATCAGTAGCCGCGGCCAAAGCCGTAAGGCAATCCATAGCCTCTTGGGCCGCCGTAAGTGCGGCTGACACCTGGGTATGGCGAGTTATAGCCGACACTGGATGTCGAAGCGGTTGGTGTGCTGTCCGAAGTCATTGGGACAAATGCTGATGTCAAGGTGGAGTCGATAGACGTAACGACTGCCGTGCCGAAAGACGTGTTGGTTAGGCCGCTGCTCAAAGAAGCACTCGTTGCAGATGTAGTCTTGCTTCTGTCCTCCGAAGTCGTTGTGGCATCTGCCACCGAAGAACTGGTCTTGTCATCGCCAGTGGGTGACGTGAAAGAGGACTTGTCTTTGTCGTTGAACGAGGTTGTGGACGATTCGTCCCTTTCGTTGAAAGAAGAGGTCGTTGCCTTTGAAGTCATCGTTGCTGAAGCTACTGAAGAGACAGTCTTATCTTTGTCGGGAGACGATGCGGATGAAGCCCTGTCGTCGAAGGTGGTAGACGAATGCTCGTCTTTGTCCTTGTCGTTGAGGGACGATGACGTCAAGCCTAGAGTGGCTGTTGCAGAAGCAGTCGGAGCAACGGTCTTGTCTTTTTCGTTGAAAGACGTGGATGAAGTCTTGTCTTTCTCGTTGAAGGAGGACGTCGATGTATTGGAAGCCATCGTTGGGGAGGCAGCGGAAGAGCTGGTCTTGTCCTTGTCATTGAAAAGCGTGGACGAAGATTGGTCCTTATCATCCGACGACGCATACGACGACTTGTCCTTGCCATCGGAGGAGGGTGCAGTTGCATTGGCAGATGTCATAGACGTCGTCGTCGTCCATACGTCAGAAACCACTGAGAAGCTGGTAGACGAGGTTGAGACGACCGTGGCGTTCGAAGATGAAGATGTTGACCTCTGGAACTCCGAAACAACGGATATGTTCGTCGAGGTGGACTTGGTCCACTTGATCGAAATGGTACCCGAGGGACTGATGGTCAAGGATGAGTTTGGAGCAATTGATGGCGCCTCTTGTTGAGGTGGCCCGTAAGAATGTGGGCTGTGATTTGTCGGGCCTGATATGGTCGAGATCGGCGAGACCATCGTCGAGTTCATAGACATGGCCGGAAGGCCAGATGCAGAGCCGCTCGGAATAGGAGTCGATATGGAGGCATTGAGAGACATGGACGGAAAGCCGGACACCGGCATACCAGATGTAGAGGATGCCGTTGAAGAGTTGAACGACGCAGACGGGGATCCGGAAGCCGACGGCGTGGCAGGCATGGAGCTGAAGAAGATGCTTGAAGATTTCATCGACATCAATGGAGATCCAGAAACAGCTGACGGTGTCGGGGGCAAGTAGTATACCCCCGAGTTTGACGGGAAGCCAGAAATCGACGAAGTGACGAGGTTTGATCCGGTGCTTGAGGAGTTCAACGACATGGATGAAGATCCCGAGATGGTTGACAGCATGACGGTGGAGTTTGCAGTGAGCGGGCCGGCCACAGTGCTTGAAGAGTTAATCGATACGGAAGGAGACTGTGAGGCAGACCAGAGCATTGTGATTGCTATAGAGACGGTGCTAGAGGGGAACGCACCTACAGAAAGTGAGCTTTGTCAGCAGATGTGCCGAACAATGCAGATAGCGAGTGCAAAGACCCCCGAGAGCGGGCCACAGTATGCTGGACTGGGGATGGGCAGGATCTCTGTTGCCGTTGAGATGAACACCCAGATCTTACCAGAAATAGTAGTCGTGTTGCCGTACGGCGACCCTGAGGTGGCTAACGAGCTTGCGTCGGCAGAACATGACGGTTTGCTGGATGTGGAGACCATGTTGCTCTCCTGTAATGTCAAAGAGGCTGTCGGGTACACCCAGAGACTGGTGGTTGTTGCGTTGCTACTCGGGGTCGACGTTGTTGTACTGTTTGACACCGGAGATACAAATGACTCGGAGGTTGTGCCGGACTCGGGCAGAACAAAAGACGACCCAGTACCCATAGTCGCCGTAGTACTGACTGATGTTGGTACGAGTCTGATCGTCATGGTTCGAACAAGAGTCGTGGTGCTTTGTTGGTGTACCGCCGTGAGTGAGTCGTTGGTGGTCAGAGACGAAGACGTGGCCGAAGCTAAGGAGCTCGTATTCTTGCTCGGGGTTGGTGGATTGCAGACAATGTCTTGAACGGCAACGCCGTCGAGTCCGAGGGCATCGATAGTAAGGACGTTCACTTGCGGGCAAAGTTCAGACAACTTCGAGCCCCCAGAGAAGTTGGTAGCAATCTCAACGGCGTACAGAGCCGTGGCCAACTCACCAATGACCGTTGGAATGTCAGGACCAGGAAAGACGAGACCAGTATCTGAGGCCCAAAGGCAGCTGTGAGAGGAGTCAGTACTGCAGTGAAGATGGATAGAAGCCCATGGTGGAACCTCATGGATGTGCGATGTCGGGTGCAGCATCAAACCATTTTGCTCTTACATCTGTTGCTTGGCATATATACCATCCAGACCTTCAGCCTCGAGCAAACCAACGTTGACATGGTTGCAAGCGGCCTTCAGGTTTCCGCCTTGACCAACAATTTCCGCAACATAGATGGCTGTCGCCAGCTGCACGGTCGTGGAGGAAGAGACTTGACGTTTGAGGTGGAACGGCGAGTGTCTGGAAGCAAGCGTCAGCTGTGTGGACTTCGAGTAGAGCTTCAAAGACCTACGCAACGCGATCATGGGACAACGGACCAAATGAAGCAGCCCTCTTGACGTGTTGACTCTATGAGACAGGTCAGCGGCTGAGGGTTCGAGCAGGGGATCAAAGCGAGACTCACCTTGGAAGATAGATCTTGGTTGGAGACAGAAGAGCATTGAGCAAGCGTAAGAAGACTCAAAGTCAGAAGATTGAGCATGGAACGAGCCATGATAAACGAAGGAACGAGTGATCGAAAGAAGTTGCTTGAGCCGTTGAGCCAGCCGCAGCAAGCGAATGCGATGTTGTGGGATTTGAGACAACGCAATAGGGAGGTATTTCAGGAAGCGAAAGCTGTAGGAACGAAGGGAGTGTGAGTTGAAAGAAGTGGGATGGGATGAGGGAAGAATCGAAATATATCTCTGGTCGTTGGCGCTAACCTCGACTCGTCTTGGTATCTTCCGTCATCGTTCGACCGCGGCGACGGCGACATCGGACACGCGAATATGAATTTCGCCGGCATAGCACACGAAAAGACAGTTGGGAAGGCACTCTACGGGTTTGGAGGTGTGTCATTAGAGGCAGCCCGTGAGAAGCGATACTCATGTCACCTGAAGGAATGAATTGTCTTCCAAGAACAATGAGCTTACGAGTTTGAGAACGTAGAGGAGAAGACGGAGCCACTCTCTGCAGAAAGTGAGGGGGAGCCGCCTTTCTAGTAACGGAGCTGTTCGTAGTTGTTTGGCATGTCTACGAGAACGTCACAGGATATGCTGAGAGGTCGATTGTGTCGTGTCGTACTTCATGACCACCCACATGAGCGGCCTAAGGGAAGAAGATTAAGGAGTCCCCAAGAAGGGAAAATTTAACGAGTACCAATCAAGAGGAGATTCAAGAAGTCATAAAGACACCGCCCTGCCCCGCGGTGACTCTCGACTTGTAGGCGCCTCCACGGACCATGCCCCCATATGGCCCAATACAAGAGTGGCGTATGCTGCGTTCAGACGTGACTGTCTGATGCCCCAAGAGGGACACATCAAACGTTTCAAGAGACTGCAAGACAATACAAACATCTTCGAGACATTCGTTCATTTCTTGGTCGAGAAGATTTCGATCAAAGGGAGGGAGAAAGAGTCGTACTATGAAAGCACATATAGGTCGCTGGCCTGTTACAAGGCAGTACAGCCATGTAAATGTCACGCCATTCGGGTATTGGGCTTGTCAGCTGGATGCCTTCATGGAGAACTACTGAAAAACGGACGTGGAGGGCATAAGAAGACACAGAAGCATCTGAAATTAGCCACAGAAAACAGACAGCTTGAACTCAATTCAAGTCCTGTTCAAACAACAGTGTAGCGCATAAGTTTAACAAAGGGCCACAAGAGCGGTCAGAAACCCCGAACTCGTCCGCCAACGTTGCAAGAGAGAAGATACTGCAGCCGCAAGGCCCTTCTTCGCGGCTGCGACTTGCGTGGGTCCTTGACAGATTCATTTGGACAGTGGTTGGCAGTACCTGGGAGCTCCCTCGCTCGTCGTGCCATCCCTGGAACCCCTGCGATCCCGCTGCAAACGGTTTGCTCTCCGTTGTAAGAAAAATCGTACGTCCCCATGGTGCCGTTGTTCTGTATTTCTGAGTCCCGAAGGCTGTCATATTCGAGACGTCTCTGCTTAGTTTAGTCGTCAATATTGAGCTAGAGCTGAGGTTTCCATGAGAAATAACACGATCCGCCTCTCAGCAGCAGTTGCCCTTTCGAGCAAACCGATGTAGATAGGGTAGTTGTGTTGTCCATGGCAGAGTCATTGACCTGCAGTCACCCATGGGACGATGAGAGATCGAAGCCTCAATCAACAAGACGTGGGATCGAATCAGGACCGCCTTTCTTCATTGCAAAACAGTGCGAACTCCCTATCGACGACTAAGATGATCATGTTGACTTCACCACACCCACAACACCTGGACGTTGCTCGAGGCTGCGTTTCGCAATCGCGATGTTCGACGTCGTCAGGAAAACCCCTTTCGAAATTAATCAATTCCATTCGATAACGTGACAGCGCGTCAACAAGAATCCATTACGTCATCAAACCGCGTCGTCCGTATGGAAAGTGCATTTCCTCCAAGTTGATGTGATCTCTCTCTGCTCTCTGCTCTGATTAACTTTACTCTACAACTGGTTCTTTTCACAACTACAGTACTACATGCACCCGATCATTGGCCCTCTGTTCCGACCTATACCACTGATCGGTCTCACCACCACGACCTTCGTCGCAGCTCTAGCCATAGCATCTCGACGATCCTCCAGCATGTCGTCCTCCCACGAAGCCTCCAGCAGCTGGCCCACCAAAGTCTACACTCCCCGTTACCAAAGCTGGCCCTACACTTCACGCGATTTTGCTCGTCAGGACGAGAGCACAGACACTGACTTCTACTCCGCTCCACGTTTCGTCACACACATCGACGATCATGCAATCCAAACCTTGAGAAGTTACTACGAGACCGTTCTGCCCAGACGTGGGCGCATACTAGACTTCTGCTCAAGCTGGATCTCGCATTATCCGGCGGAAATCGAGGAGGCAACACGTAGTGGCGAGCTAACGGTCGTGGGACTGGGCATGAACAAAGCAGAACTCGATGCGAACCCTGTTCTACGGAAGGAGAACAGGCTCTTAGCAGATCTGAATGTGCAGCCAAAGATTCCCGACAAGGCTGGAAACGACTTCGATGCCGCTACGTGTGTGGTTAGCATTGACTATCTGACGAAGCCTAAGGAGGTACTGGAAAGTCTCAGGCAAAGAACAAAGGAGGGCGGGATGGTGCACCTGATTATCAGCAATCGATGTTTCCCAACGAAAGCAATGGGACGGTGGCTGCGTGTCGGAGAAGAGGAGAGGCTGAACATGGTGGGGGATTACTTGCACTTCGCTGGATGGAAGAATATCGAGATCGTAGATTTGAGCTCTGCCGAGGAGGGCAGAGAACCGCCCAGCGGGATAGCGGGATTGATGCAGTTCATCGGAATGGGTGGGCACGACCCACTGTGGGTGGTCCGGGGCAGGAATACACAATAAGTGTTGTAGACCAGAGAAAGGCGCTTGCATTGAGAGGGCGAACACAAGAACGAGACGCGTATGTGGACATGTGAACAGAACCCACCGACCAGTCACGAGTATAGCAGTATTCGTAGTACGCTATAGCATCCATCAAGGTATCGAAGCTACCGCGGACGCTTGATTGCCCTCTGTTCTAGCACACAGTCTTACATCGTCATGTTCACAGGGCGCCGTAGAGTCTGAAGTCGGTACAAGATATACAAATCGTGTCTTTACATCTGACCTCCGCTTCACGTTTGAAAGTGTTGATGTTGGACAATGTATGACGTCCAAGCGCAAACTGCCTCTCGCGGCACTGCTCGGCCCTCACCCTTGCACCTCCGAATCAGTGGACGCAAGCCCCGTGAACAAACCCCTGATATCGTAGAACCAACAATGGCACCAAAATCAATCAGACAATGGGCGACGTTGCAAGATGGGCTCGACAAGCTCCAGTGCGAGGATGCGCCAATGCCAGAGCCTGCGCACGACGAAGTGCTTGTTAAGATACACACAGTAGCTATCAACTATCGTGACACGGAAGGTTTGTGGTGTGGTTTCTTCTCGCACCAGCTTCATCTCTGATCTTATGTGGCCAAAGATGAATGGAAGGTTTTGCACGCAAGAGGAGCACAAGTACGCATGGGATGTCCTCTTTTAGTAATACGTCGACATCAAAAGACAATATCCATATTTGCTGTTGCTGGTGGGAGATCGATCTCTTCAACCGTCTTCTTCACGGATCCTAGTATCTGACGCTCCGTTCGCAGTCGTAATGGGGCTTTACAACCACCACGCATCTGTCAACAAATCCCCACACGTCGTCCCCTGCTCCGACATGTGCGGCACCGTCGTCCGCCTTGGCAGCTCCGTCCAATCCTCCTGGCAAGTTGGCGATCGTGTCCTCTCGACTTTCAACCAAACGCATCTCACCGGCCAGATCACCGCAAAGGAGATGGTCTCGGGCCTGGGTCTGCCTCTCCCTGGTGTGTTGACGCAGTACCGCGTGTTCCCCGCGTACGGCCTTGTGAAGGCGCCGGTGTATCTAACAGACGAGGAGGCGTGCACGCTGCCCATTGCGGCAGTGACGGCGTGGATGTCTGTCAATGGAATGAGGCCGCTGGGGCAAAACGGAGGGGAAGGGGAGACGGTGCTGGTGCAAGGGACTGGTGGTGTGTCGATCTGTGGGTTGCAGATAGCTAAAGCAAGTGGCTCAAATGGTACGCCTGATCCCATTCAGCGACTGCATGGTGCGTCAAAGAGTGTTGACGAAGGCTTTGGCAGTCATCATTACTTCATCGTCTGAGACAAAGTTGGAACGCGCACGAGCTCTAGGTGTCGACCACGCGATCAACTACCGCACGCAGTCAGAATGGCAGGACGAAGTCATGAAAGTCACCTCCGACCACGGCGCCGATATCATCTTCGAGACCGGCGGCGCACTCACCCTCAAGAGATCCTTCGACTGCGTCGCCTTCGGCGGCCTCATCAACTGCATTGGCTACCTGTCCGGCAAGGAAGACGCTCCGGGCGATCGCACGAACGTGAACGTGTTGGCGCTGCGAAGGAACGTCACGCTTAAGGGGATTTTGAATGGGCCGAAGGACAGGTTCGAGGAGATGCTGGCGTTTTATGAGAAGCATGGCATCCACCCTGTGGTGGATAAGGTCTTCGCGTTCGAAGAGTCAAAGGAAGCGCTGCAGTATCTGTATAAGGGTGGTCACTTTGGTAAAGTAGTAATCAAAGTGGCTGATCAATAAACCCAGGAATGCAAAAAGGCCAGCGTCTTCTCGCCATCCAAGGTCGTTGTGGACCTCTTAATAATACTCCTTCTTCTAGGCGCACGCCAAACTACCACTCCCGCAGTCCTCCATCCTTACCCGTGAAGCCGCCTAGCGGCCACGGTATCGAAGTCTGCGCAACTTTCCTCACCAACTCCTCGTTGATCTCAATCCCGAGTCCTGGTCCTGCGAGAGCCTCCACATACCCGTCCCTCACCTCAAACACGCTCGGGTCCTTGAGATAGCTGTGGATATCGTACTCGCCAGCGAGGACATTGTAATGGATTCCCAGAGACATTTCCTGGATAACGTGGTTGGGTGTGCAGATGCCCACCTGCAAGCATGCTGCTAGGGCGATAGGACCTATTGGACTGTGTGGAGCTATTGCGACTTTGGGAGCAGACAGGTCAGTGAGTGGACCGGAGTTTCGCATCGTACTGGGAACGTTGGTTGCACGTTTGCAAGCTTACCGTCATAGGTCTCTGCCATAGCGGCGATCTTCTTAAGTTCGCTGATGCCGCCGCAATGCGCGACATCGGGTTGTAGCACATCCACAGATGCATCTGAAAGCTGTTACTAAATCGTATTTTGTGACTCGTCACCACGTAAGCTGACCTTCCAGAAACCTCTTCACATCCCATCGACTATACAGCCGCTCACCAAGCGCAATCGGACACGTAGTGAGCTTGCTCAACTGCTTGATTCCCTCTTGATGCTCACTCAGCAACGGCTCTTCGATGAACAACGGCCCATACGGTTCCAGGGCCTTCGCCAGCTGCTTCGCCATTGGCTTGTGTAGCCGTCCGTGGAAGTCGATCGCAGCGTCCATACCAAGCGCTTTCACGGTCTTTAGCCGCTCCGCAGACGATTCCAGCGTGCGGGGTGAGTCTAGCCATCCAATGTCCTCGGCAGCGTTCATCTTGATGGCTTTGAAACCTTGCGCTAGACGTGCCTTTGCGGCAGTCTCGATGTCGGAGGGCCTGTCGCCGCCGATCCACGCATATACGGAGACTTTCGTGCGGACTCTTCCTCCAAGGAGCTGATAAACGGGCACGTTCAGTTTGCGGCCTTTGAGATCCCAGAGCGCAATGTCGAGGCCGGCGAGGGCGGACATGAAGACGGGACCGCCTCGGTAGAAGCCTGGCTTTGTCGTGAGCGGTTATAGGAGATCGATGTACAGATTATGACTACTTTGCCTCCACGCGCATTGCCAAAGATGCTCGATATCATCTGCTTCGAAACCTATGAAACGTTTAATAAAGCCCTCTAGAGTTCCTTCAACAGCTTCTGTGTGCCCCTCGAGAGTCGCTTCACCCCAACCAGAATTGCCGTCTGCGTCACAGATCTTGACGAAAAGCCATCTTGGCATGACCCGGAAATACTCAATGCTCTTGATGATAGCCATGATAGATCGATGTAGAAAGGTCTCAAACAAGCTTGGAATCGAGTACGGGAAATGCTATCGTAAACGACGCTGGTCAACACAGGAAGCAACGAAGCAACAAAACTTCTTACAATAAGAGAATTAATGCTAAACACGATACTCTGCAAGACGTATTGCGGGTATTTGGAGCCTCACCTCTGTTCGGGATTTGCGGCATGAGACGCCGAGATCAGATGCCGAACTCAAACACCGCGATCCCACCCATCTCGGCCTAGGTGATACGACCACCCTTGTGCTTCGAGGTTCTTTGTGCTTTGCTTCTACAATAAGAGCTCCGGCTGACCTACTAGTGTAGCGTCAAAAAACACGCCTGAATCGACCGTTAGCTTGCGACAGTAGTAGCCGGGGCGGTAGAATTCAAGAGACACCTTGAGCGATGGCCTGCTCTCCAGGTGGAGGACACGTCTGTGCCGATTGAACGCATGCGAGGTTGCGCGCTTTCGCGCGCCGCAGCGTTCAATCTTCTGATGGTACGGTAAACAGGCTACAGACAGATTATGTTTCATCGATGCAAATGAACGCGGAAGTATATCTCCTTCTTTGTAAGACACCATACGCCAAATGGCGCAGCTATCAAGGCAAATCACATAGTTTGTATAGACGGAGGACGCACTTCCGCCCGTCGTCTTTCCTCGGCAGGAGTGCTATAGATCCTACGAGCGGCGCGGTCTCCAGTATGGCTCTCCACTACACTCCAGGAGACGAAAGAACAACATCTACCAAGTCACCCCGAACGACCCTTGTCCCCTGTGAGACGTTCTATTATTGACCGGGGCTGTCATCCTTCGTGTTGGCCACGAGGGAACAAGGGCCGTTTCTGGCCCCGTTGAGTGTTCTCGCACATAAGCGCGTTGCGGCTGAGTACGGCTGAGCTGCATTGCATCTACTTGCATGGATGAGCCAGGGACAACGCCCTGGTTGCGGCTCGACTGGAGCAAGTAGGCCAAGAGCAACCAATGTCCCTTCTCCCTTACAAAAACCTTCCGCTCCTCGACATGTACCAAGATATGAGGCTTGGGCATGAGATCTACGAAGCTCACCCTCATATCTGCAACTGCGATTTCACTGTCACCAGCCCATCAGTGTAGCTCGAATACTACGTGGCCTCACCATGTCCAACACTCCGGCCTCGGCCACATGTAACGCAGCGACGACGACTGTGCGTCACTCAACTGACGCTCTCGGCCTTGCCGGCTGCAAGACGTACACCGGAACCATTGCAATCGCTACTGACAGCGCCGCGACAGTCGATCTAGACGGAGTGCAAGAACTTCATGGCAGTCTCATCGCAGCGAACAACACGGGCCTCATAACTCTGTCTGCGAGCAGTCTTCAATCGATATCAGACACCCTTATGTTCTCCAACCTTTCCATTCTCAACAATATGACATTCCCAAGCCTCCGGAGCATCAACAACCTCGTCTTATCGCACATCCCCAGCCCAAATATCGTGAACCTCTCTTCGACTGGTATTCCCTCTGTAGTCAACCTTCAAGTTACGAACACCTACCTCGAGGGCCTGTCTAGTTTTTCGCTCGAAACCTCGCAGCTTCAAACATTGGTGATAGTCAACAACTCATACTTGGAAACTGCCCAGTTCGCGATTGGCAACATCACGCAACAAGCTAGAATTGCGAACAATGGTGGGAATCTCACCGTATCGTTTCCAAACCTCGTTAACGCTTACGATTTGGACATCGCGAACTGCACCTATCTGGATTTACCAGAACTGGTGTCGGTCTCAAACAACTTGGAGCTGAGCTGGAACTCGTTCCTCTCTCTAGAGCTTCCAAACCTGACTTTCACCGGAGGCGGGTTGAACATCACGAACAACAATCTCTTGGCGGACATCGCGTTCGATCAGCTCGTCAGCGTCAATGGTGACCTGAACATCCTGAAGAACCCAAAGATGACAAACCTGAGCGGCTTTCCAGGACTCAGCAGTGTCGGGGCCAAGCTCGATCTCACAGGAGCATTCACGAAGTAAGCTGCCGTAGAGTCGTGCTCTCCACAACACCGTATTGCCGCTGATCAGCCACGCCCTCAGTGTGTCACTCCCAGCCCTACGCAATGTCCGTGGTGATATGACCGTCCAGTCGAGCGAGAGCCTCAACTGCACTGCTCTTCAAGATGAGAAATTTGCCGTCCATGGTAAATACGTATGTTTGGAAAACAGCACACCAACGAGCAGTCCGGCGAATGCGACAACAATAACCCAAGGAACCTCAGGCAGCACGTCGTCCGCACGCGACCTGGGCATCGGCGTCGGGCTGGGCCTTGGGCTGGGCATAGTTCTCCTTGCTGCCGTAGTTGCAAGTATCATATCCTTCCGCAGACGTCGCGACCGCCGACGGAAGCTTGCGGGCTACGGACAACCCGAAAAGCCAATTGTGACGTATCCAAATGCTGAGCTTCCAACAAATTTGGCGGCTGTGGAGCTTGCACCTTTGCATGGGACGAGCGAGATGGGTCGAAGCACCTCGAAATCGGCTCCTGGAAGAGAGCAAAGGCACGAGCTTCATGGCGATGAGCTGAAATCTGAGCTGCTAGGATCGATCCCAGGAAACCTTGAGTCGAGCGTGCCGTCAGACTTCAACAGCCGTACAGCAGGTTTGCCGACACGGTAGACTGGAGTATCGACCCACATTTGCGCACATCGGTCATACTGATTGATGCTCGAGCAAAGGGGCCGACAGTACGTGAAAGTTGGCGAGTCTCCGGGAACTACAGGCTCTCCTGATGCCAGCAGCTCCAGCTTTAACTTCACCATGCAACACCACTCTGCAGACACTCTCCTCTATCGCGAAACTGGGTATTGCCTGCTACCTACCTCGTCACCTCAGCTCTTGTGGAGCTCTTCACATCTACGACGAGGGTGGCAGGAGTCCATCCCAATCGACTTAGCTTCCCCTTCCACGAATTCACGTTCTCACTTGGCGGGGAAGAGTAGGGATCAGTCAGTGCGGCACTGGAGGATCGCAGACGGCTTCTCAAGAGCGTCTGAGAGAAAGAAACGAGGCAGGCAGATAGGTTCGATAGGGCAGGTACCTTGTTCTTCCATCGCTATGGCACTAGATACGAATTGAACTACTGTTGGACTCTCTCGCTGTGTTCCACCCCACTGCGCTCCGCGACACACAACGCTGGAACTGACATGCCATGAGGTACTTTGGTGACCTTGTGCACAAGTACTGCCTAGTAGCGCTCTACTCATGCGGAGCAACGTCGCCTGCCAAGCAATGAGCAACAAGGTGTGGCTTCGAATATCTGGAATGTCCCTAAGCTTAGTTGGGGGAATCTCAAACTACGAAACATGGAGCGTCTCGTGAGGCGTGAGCTGACTCGAACCCCGACTTCCTCGCTTCGTTCCCCGCTTTGGTCCAGCACACGCCAGCGCCAGGGAGGAGGGAGGAGCCAAAAGCCGGACGCTTGGAAATCCGGCCCATCTCCGCCCGCCGATCCGTCAACTCAACTCAACTCTCCACTCCTTCACCAAAGCACGACGCGACAGAGGAACTGCACCTTTGCAGCTTCCATCCTTCACATCAACACCAGAGCAATGTGCCATCACTGCATGTGGCCGAGCACCGTCAGCACCAGCTCCCACAACTGAAGCCAAACTCCACAACCCACAGGATCCACCATGTCGCTCAGGCTCGCGGAGCTGCTCAACCCAGCGACGCCTCCGCCATCCACCATGCATGAGGCGGCAGACGCGCTTGCGTCGCTAGCTACAAGCTCTGCACCTCCTTCTCCTCCAGACGCAGTGCATGGCTTTCAAGCGTACGATCAATACGCGCGTCGACCCTCATATGGCCCTGGCGCAACACCGGTGGAGCCAACAGCACCACTGGAGCGTACGGAGCAGACCTTTTCACCTACACTCGAGCAGTACCATGCTGGATACAAGTCGCCGGAAGAGAGACGGAGACAGTCGGTCATCTCGGGATCGCCACCCCCAATCCTGGCGCCGATTCACGCGCACCCGTACGGCCATGACACATCTCACATACTCAGTCGCCAGTCCGCAGAGGTAGCAGGCCAGCAGAGTTCCGGAGATCGACCGGATGACCGTGATCGAGAACCGTCATACGTCCGCGACACTCCAACAACGACGCAAATCCGCCAACCTTCTCCCGTTAACGCATTCTCAAAGACCGCCACGGAATCACAGGCTCTCGGACCTTCGATGTCAACGGCTGAGTCGGCAAACTCACCTGTCCCTCAGATCAAACCGGAACCTTCATCCACTCCAAGGGCAGGCAGCCCCGATCAGATGCGTCGCAACTCTGCTTACATACCCACGGTGGAGGCCTCAACCCTCAAAGCTGTCAAGGATCTGAAAAACGAACACGGTCTTCGCGCACCAAGCCCACTTCGAGAGGCGTCCACACCCGTATCAACCATGGCAGCTGAAATGTCCAAGCCACCAACGAAGAAGCGAGCAGCACCAAAGCATACAAAGAGAGGAACCGCATCGACCGTGAAGAAGCCACCAGCCAAGAAGCGCAAGACCGAGATCGACGAGACAAACAACGGCGGTTCACCGAGCGTAGAAGGCAGACGAGGATCTACGACACCCAGTCTGTCACGCGCGTCCCAGACACCTAGGGTGAAAAGTGGTGGTGGTGGTGGTAGTGGACGGGTCAAGACTTCAGCATCCGGAACGCCGATGGGAAGTTCACCAGCTCCTCCGTCCATCGCCGCTGCCTCATCGCCTCCCTCGCAGAACGACGAGGACGATGGAGGTGATGGCGAAGACGGTGAAGTGTACTGTATCTGTCGGCGCGGCGACAACGGCATTTGGATGATCGCATGCGACGGTGGATGCGACGACTGGTTCCACGGCAAGTGCGTCGGCGTGAAGGAGGAGGACGGAGACTTGATAGACAAATACGTCTGTCCGAGCTGTACGGACAAGGGCATGGGCAGGACAAATTGGAAAGCAATGTGCCGGCGCGACGGATGTCGCCGACCCGCCCGGCCGCCAAAGTCCAAGTACTGCTCCGACGACTGCGGTATGCTGTTCTTCAAGAACACGCTCAACTCGCTAAAGCGCAAGAACGGCGAACAGACCACGCCGCCAAGGAAGTCGCGTAAGAAGGGCCACGCCAGTCACGCGGATCACGAAGCAGACGTGACTGTCAAAGACGACGAGTCCGTCGATCTCGGCCCGCGTGGCGGCATCATTCGTACTAAGGAGGTCAAAACCCTCGCCACTGCATCCGCCACAATCGACGACTTCCGCCGCCTAGGTGAAGGCGTCCTCTCGCCCCCCGCCACCGTATCCCCTGAGACAGCCCCATTCTCCGACAAAGATTCGGCCAACCCTCCCCCCGCCGACCATGACGAATTCGCCCTCACGGACACCGACGAAGCCGCTCTCGCCGCCATCACAGCCCGCAAGCACGCCCTCCGCACCCGCCACGCCCTCCTCAAGGACCGCCAGCGCTTCCTCGCCCTCGCAAAGGACCAGGCCGCGCGCGTCGCCGAGCGCGAGGGCGTCAAGCCCAAGGACCTCTGCGGCTTCGACCCGCGCCTCAGCTGGAGCGAGGCGGAGTTTGCGCGCTGGCGCGACGGACGGGCGGGGAAGGCGGCGTTCGGCCTCGGCACCCTCGACCTCGACCCCGCCACCGACGCCGACGTCGACAACACCGAGAACAACGGGTCCGACGAGGAGGCGAAGACGGGGACCGAGGGCGCCTCCGCCGGCCACGGCCGCGGCCCCCGCAACGGCTCCACGGACACCGACGTCGACGCCGTCATCCTCGTCGACGCAGACGACCGAGACGGCATCAACAAGCCGCCGGACCTCTGCACGAAGAAACGCTGCGCCCGCCACGCCGACTGGCGCGAGCTCGCGCAGAAGGAGGCCCGCTTCGAACTCACGCTCGTCGCCGACGAGATGCGCCGCGCCGAGCGCGAGGAGCGGGACATTCAGGAGCGGGCGATGGTGAAGTGGAGGAGCGGGAGGAGTGGTGGCGAGGGGAAGCGGGTGGGGGAGGAGGAGGAGGAGGAGGCTGGGGTCGAAGTTGTGGGCTGAGTCGAATTGGCACGGAGTGGGCCAAGTTGGAGCATCGATCCAGGCGCCACAGCAGGAGAGCGTTTGTGGAGGGTCTTTTGCAATTTGCGCAAACCGAGGCGTTCGGGCGGATGAGGGGGACTGGCTGGGATGTGGACTCGGATACCCCACCGTGTGCACTGACTAAATGATAGGCTTGGGGCGAGCTTCCAAACCACGCGCGCCTTCTATACATTTTCTATGAATCCGGCTGTCTACATTCCCCGTCTCTGTGGTCTCTGATGAGAGCAAAGCAGCGGTGCTGCAACACCGAGAATCGATCCGACAATCGGTCCGCTGCACTCACTGTCCAGGTGCCGCACACACTTCCCTCTAGACAGAAAGGCTCCTGCTGGACCACTGCGTTCGCCAGCACACGCAGATGCCACCAAAGACCGACTCTACGCGTTAGAGGCGTGCGGAGGTTGCCCGCGTTCGTTTCTCTCTCACAGGAACGCCTCGAGGTTCAGCTCGAGCGTGCTGACGGGGAAGGGCAGCTCGAAGTTCTTCAGCACCGTCGGGTGCAAGACGCCGAAGGAGCCTACGACGTGCGACGTGCCGTCGAGGCTGATGTGCACGGAGGCGGCGTGGCCGGCGAAGTAGGTAGGGTCTTTCGATGCGTTGGTTCAGCGTTAGCAACAGCATGATAGGGAAGCGTGGGGCGAGTGATGAGGAGGCGATAATGGGAGGTATTATGGTGTGGTGTAAAAGGCGATGGGGATAGGTTTGGACTTACCGTCTGCCTCCTCAATCCAGTACTGCGGGTTGTCGGCCTTCATCTTGTTCGTGCCCGCGACCGCCTCGTCGCGGTTGAGGAAGTTGAGCATGAGCATGACGCGGTCGAGCAAGCCGTGCACGACTTCGAAGCCGCTGGTCTTGCCGTACCAGGCCGCGGCGAAGTGGCGCTCGTTCCTGCTCTTGCGCTCCAGACTCGTGTCCTTGAACGCGACGTCGCTGGCCTCGAATACCTTGATCGGCACGCTGTGTTTCTTGTTCTCGCGGATCGTCTTGAGCAAGCCCGGCAGCAGGCTGGTACGAACGATCTGGTACTCGGCGGTCTTGGGGTTCTGCAGGCGCACTGCGGTGGCGCCGTCATCGGCGCGGTTCAGCCAGGCGAAGTTCTCGTCGTGCGAGCACAAGATGAGCGGCAGGACTTCGGACCAGCCGGCCATGGCCGCTTCGAGGCGCACAATGTCGGCGAGCTTGTTGATGGCGAGGGGGGCGGCGATGGCGGCCGATTTGGAGGGGAAGTGGCGCGGCAGGTTGTTGAAGCCGTAGGCGATCGCGACGTCTTCCATGATGTCCGCTTGGTGCAGCACATCGGCGCGCGTAATGGGGATGTGCACGTCGATGATGTCCGGCTCGGATTTCGAGGGCGACGCTTTGTAGCACATGCGGGTGAGGAGTTTGCAGATCTGGTCGGCGGAGAGATCGAGGCCGCATACGGAGTTGATGTAGGACATCTCGGCTTGCGTTTCTCGTGGCGATAGGTCTGGCTCTTCGCGGCTTTCATTATTGTGGGGTGATATGATCTTCGCGGGTTCGATGGTGAAAGGCTCTTCGCAGTACTGGGAGAACATGGCAACAAGGATATGATTTACGATTTCGATTTTAGTCTTGTCGGTGGCCGTGATGTCTATGAAGACGTTCTTTGTATCTAGCGTAATCTTCGAGTGATTGCCGTTGATGATGGGCGGCATGGAGAGGACAGTACGGTTCGAGTCGTAGATTACTGGATATACTGGAGAATCTCGGATGATGGGCAGGTACTTGCTGAGGTGCTTGTCCTTCTGCAGTGCAAGTTAGCAAACACACCCACTGGACCACCAGTCTGCTCATTGACCGAGCAGGTGTTTGACATGCCTCGTAAAAGTCCATCATCTGCCGCCCGTTCATCTTCTTCGTCTGATTCAAGGGTGAAAATTCAATTTCTTCCGGTGGTAGAGCCTCGTACGTGAAGGGCCCTTGAATCGTATCCAGGTCGTGAGTTCCAATGGCTACTAGCGTCCGCTGCCTCGCAAGGTTCTGGTGTAGTTTGTCTTGCAGAGCAATGAAGGAGTCATATCGGGCTTGCGTGAATTTGATGTTCCGCAGAATAGCACATGAGAAGTACGGCCTTATTTTCGATGTCTCCTCTTTCACAGTCACTGTCTGTAGCTCGCCGTTGGAAGGTGCACTGAGCCGAAAGTTGGGTAGGGTTGTGTTGCCTATGAAGACATTTAGGTTCATCGCTATGCCTTCGAAGCATAGCATGTCATATCTGAAAGCCGTCAGAACATAGCAGCAGCCTTCGCAACCAAGTTGTATCGTACCCACCGATTCGCTGGTATCTCGATCTTCAGCTGGGGAGGTTCTTCCACTCCATCGACAACTGGGCGTTTCGTGTTCGATGTGTCTTCGTCAAGCTCGATACCAAATTCGAAACATAGCTCGTCGAATTCGTCCGTTGTGAATTCTTTCCCCAGTGCCTTGAACAGCTCTGCTTTGTCCACTGCGATTGTGGGCATTCTCGAGAGTGCCAAGGCCTCAGATGAGGCTCTATGTGTATAGACGGTGGGATCAGGGATACTAGAGTGCTAGAAGAAGGCTGAGAGTGAATCGTTGCTGATACGAGTCGTCGCATCTCGTCTTCCTTCAGCTTCGTGACTGGGATATGATGCCCCCCGCACTAACCTTTTTCCGCCCACCTTTCGTGCTGCTGCGCCCTGAGCTACCGCCTACCGTACCTTGAACGGAAGAAACGCATAGTACAACAAACACGCCCTTCACCATCGTCCTCTCAATCAGTGCGACTTTCTCCTCTCCGGCTTCTGTAAAGTACCTTATCCCAGTTCTACAGCTCAAACACGCGCCAGTCACGATACAAGGCCCTTCCCCAGCCGGCAGCATGGATGCAAATAACCAGAACGACGAGCTGTATCCGATCGCAGTGCTCATTGATGAGTTGAAGGTGAGCTCTTTTAACTGACTCTCTGCGTTCACAGTAGCTGAATGTATAGCACGACGATGTCCTCTTGCGATTGAACGCCATCCACCGCCTATCCACCATCGCCCTCGCTCTCGGGCCTGAGCGGACAAGAGATGAACTCATACCCTTCCTTGACGGTACGCCTGTCCCGTCCCCCAACTACAAGGGACAGATTCGACTCCAAACATTGAAGGTTGATCTATATACTGAAACGAAATTCCGTGTAGAGTCCGTTGAAGACGAAGACGAGGTCCTCACAGCGCTGAGTCATGAACTGGGAGGGTTTGTGGAGTACGTGGGAGGACCAGAGTATGGACATGTGCTCCTTTCGCCTTTAGAGAACCTTGCAGCGATTGAGGAGCCTTTAGTGCGCGAGAAGGTCTGAGGTCATCAAGTCGCGTGGTACGTTCTGTACTGACGATCAGCAGGCTGTAGAGTCTCTGAACAGAATTTGCGAGCAACTCTCACAAGAGCAAGTCGAAAACCATTTCATTCCTCTCGCCATCCGTCTGTCGAAAGCAGATTGGTTCACCTCGAAGATCTCTGCCACTGGTCTCTACAACGTTCCCTACAGCCGAGCGACGGCAACATCACAAGAGCAATTGAGGCAGCAGTTCGGACACCTCGTACACGATGAGACGCCTATGGTCCGGAGAAAAGCAGCCGACAACTTGGCAAAGTTCGTGAAAGAGATGCCGGCCACCCTCGTCATTGAAGAAATGATCCCGCTATTCAACCATCTCGCAAGCGATGAGCAGGACAGCGTACGTCTGCTTACGGTCGACATCCTTATTGCAATCGCGGAGGTTGTGCCGAAAGAACAACAGTCGAGCCATGGGGTACTGCTTACTTCTCTACGTGCTCTCTTCGAAGACAAAAGTTGGAGGGTGCGGTATATGGTAGCAGAGAGATTCGAGAAAGTTTGTCATCGGGAATACGTTGATCTCATTCTTAGGCTGACAAAACAACAGATTGCGAAGGCAGTAGATGAAGAGGTCATCAGCAGGGATCTAGTTCCAGCTTTCGTCAAGCTCCTGAAGGATTCCGAAGCGGAGGTGAAGAGTGCGATCGCCGGGCAGATATCAGGTAAGCAGTATGCATCTCTACGGCCATTATCGCCCAGCTGACGGGTCCAGGTTTCTGCGCTTTACTCGACAGGGATGTTCTTTTACGTGAAGTTATGCCAAGCATTGAGGAGCTCGTATCAGACCAGTCCGAGCACGTTCGAGCTTCTCTTGGGATGCAGATCAGTGGTCTGGCGCCGATTCTCGGCAAGGAGGAGTACCATAAACCTATCTGATCTATATTGGCTGTCATGCTAATGCTTTACAGTACAATCAACCATTTGCTACCTATGTTCCTGCAAATGCTCAAGGACGATGCTTCCGGTGTTCGACTAAACATCATATCGAGACTTGAGCTTGTCAACAATGGTTCTTAATTTCTGATGATCACAAACTCCAGTTTACTGGCTAACCTCTTGAAAAGTCATTGGCATTGACCGTCTGTCACAATCTCTTCTACCTGCGATCGTCAACCTCGCCGAGGACAAGCAATGGCGCGTACGATTGGCCATCATCGAATACGTGCCCCTGCTCGCCAGTCAACTAGGTGTTCAGTTCTTCGACGACAAACTCAGCAGTCTCTGCATGAGCTGGCTCGGCGACACCGTTTTCTCGATCCGCGAAGCTTCGACTATGAACTTGAAGAAGTTGACCGAGGTGTTTGGAGTGGAGTGGGCGAACAGAGCTATTGTGCCGCAAGTAACGCAGATGGGAAAGCATCCCAACTACCTCTACCGGATGACGACTTGTTTTGCAGTCTCGGTGAGTTATAGACGACGCTTACAGACGACGCTCGGCTGGGAT
>NAJN01000281.1:0-27777 GCA_005059845.1 Cryomyces minteri
CGTGCCGTTCATGAAGGGCATCGGCGACCAGACGGGCTTCTCGGACCCGGTCTTCCGGCGCAAGTTCGCGGACAAGCACGGCAAGGAGGTCGAGGAGGACATCCGCGGCGCGGCGCTCGAGTGGCAGAGGGACGTCTTCTCGGGCGCCGCCCACACCTGGGACCAGTTCGAGCTGCTGAAGAAGAACTGGGCCGGGCCGATCGTGCTGAAAGGGATCCAGCACCCCGACGACGCGCTGAAGGCGGTCGAGGCGGGCGTCGACGGCATCATCTGCAGCAACCACGGCGGCAGACAGCTGGACGGTGCGGTGGGGAGCTTGGAGATGCTGCCGGAGATTGTCGAGGCCGCGGGCGACAGAGTCACCGTGCTCTTCGACTCGGGCGTCCGGACGGGCGTGGACGTCATCAAGGCGCTGTGTCTGGGCGCCAAGGCGGTGCTCATCGGGCGGCCGTGGGTGTACGGGTTGGCGATTGCGGGCAAGCAGGGCGCCAAGGATGCGCTGAAGGGGATCCTGGCGGTGAGTCCTCCATCTCCCGGCCCAGACAGCTCGGTCGTTGGCGTTTGCGAGCGCAAAGTCACTGACGACCCTTCACGCTGTTAGGACCTGGACCAGAGTATGGGTCTTTCGGGTATCCGGACCATCGCCGACTGCGACCGAAGCATGATCCGGCGATGCCAGTACCCCGGAGATCGGCATTCGTCGAATTGACGTTGTAGTCAGGCTTGCTGTTGCACCCAGTAGTCCAGTCAATCCAGCGGCAGCACCCCACAGCCAGCTACACACACACACACACATACACACAGAGAGAGAGAGAGAGAGAGAGAGAGTGGGGGGGGTGGGGAGATCCCCCCTTCACAGTCTTGCCCTGACCCTCTGTAACCCCTTTCGCCTCGCGACACAACCGCCCCGCCCACGCCCCGCCCCTCCTTTCTTCCCTACAGCGTCTCCGCACAAATCATCGGGCCCATGACCTCCTCCCTCTTCGCCCTCCCGGCCAACGCCTCCACAATCGCCAGACTGAACGCCAGCGCCGTGCCGGGGCCGCGACTCGTAATCACCTTCCCGCTGACGACGACCCGCTCCGCCTCGTCCGCGTACTCCCACCCGGCCGCCACGACGTCCGCCCTCACGGACGGGTGGCTCGTCACGCGCACCTTCCTCGCACTCTCCTTCTGCCCTCCGCTCCCGCCGCCGCCGCCGCTGCCCTCCTTGCCCCCGCCCGCACCGTCGGGGTGTGTGGCGACGGAGGCGACCAGCGCCGTCGTCCCCGCGCAGATGCTCGCGACCCACTTGCCCTCGTCGCGGAACTCGCGCACCAGCCGCAGCGAGGGCGAGTCGAGGACGATGCGCACATTGCGCGAACAGCTGGGCCGGGGCGTGAGCGCGGGGTGGAGCTGTGGGTGGTGAGGGGGGTTGTGGTGGGTGGCGGCTACAGATCGCGGATCGTGGCTGTCGAGAGAGAGAGAGAGAGGGAGAGAGAGACTCCAGAGCTGCGAGCGGTGGCTACGGGCTATCGCGTGGGATGTGTGAGCTATCCTGTCGAGCAGATGTGCTTGCGTGTCCTAAGCAAGAGCCAGGCGTGCAAGCAGCAGTGGGAGACGAGGGGAACTCACGCTGCGTCTACCGCTAGCTGTTGTTGCCATTGCGCATGTCTGGTACCTCGACTGCCACGACCGGTGACCTGTAGCCGGGGGGTTATGGAGGGGTGAGACACGAGCGAGGCGAGGGAGGAGGGGAGGACGGGGGTTACCGGGCGTAGACTGAGACGGCGGTGTTGATGCCTACGGAGTGGACGTTGAAGCCGGCGCGCGTGAGGACTGCGAGTTGGGGAGGGATTGGGTCAGTAGGCCACTCCAGCGAAGGTACACAGGGTAATGTAGACGACGGGGTCTGGGGGACAGGCGGAGGGGGCGTGGGGGGGGAGCTGTACCGTCGTATGGAGTCACGAACTCGATCTCCTCGGTGCCGTCGGCTATGAGGATGAGGGCGGACGGCGTCGTGGAGCTGTAGGACGCCATGTTCTGGCCGTGGCGGGAGTCGTTGCTGCGAGCTGTTTGGTGCTGCTCTTTGCAATGCGGCTCCTCGACGACGGGAAGCTCGGAGTTGGAAGCTACTCACCCCCCACCTTAGGCTGAACTACCGCACCTAGGCCCACGGATATCTTGCGTCTCCCTGTCGGCTCAGACAACGCTGTTCGTGTTCGATGCAACGAACGTCGGTCACAGTGCAGTTGTAGAGAGGTACCGGCTATGCCCGCCAGCAACATGACATCGCTTTCTTGTCTGGGACGAAACCGACGTCGGCACCTGCGAGTGGGCAGCCGGGCTACCTGTAGCTTCGTCACTCGGCAGTAACAATAGAGACCGTCTGATCGCCCCTGTTACTTCGTAGTTGCCTGATCCGGTTGTGTTGATCTAGCAGTAGTGTTAACCTAAGGCTTAATGCGCTATACCTCTTAGAGAAAATGCTCTTACCGTCGCTAATTCACGTGATATTGCGACGGAAAATTCACACTAAATAAGCGGCTCTTTCTCCGCACGTATACTAGTAACAAATACGTACAATTAATAGTATACTAATAGCTATTCTACTAGCTATACGGCTCTATTACTATTACCGTTACTAATAGCTATTAGAGTAACTTTAAGCACCTTTTTAGCGTATCTACCGGCTGGTTCTACTATATCTAAAGTTCTAGTTTAAGCTTAAAGACTAGAAGGATAAGTAGATTTATACATTTATACGGTATAGAGCTTTTTTCTAACATATAGCTAGATAAAGCTAATAGTAGTATATAGCTTTACCTATAACTAGATTATAGAGCTAGTAGAACTTCTAGACCTACCTACTATGTACTAATACAACTATTAAACGCCTCTAGACAAAGTCCTCTACTTAATTTTTATAGTACTTAGTAGGTCCCGTAGCTTTACTAATGTATAACAATTTTCTAGTAGATTAAGGTCTTTAATTAGCACGATTTTTAACGATACATATATTTACCTCTATTACTAATTTTAAGACATCCTCTAGTAGTACCTAATACTTACCTATAATTGCTATTAGTACTACAAACAAGTTATTAGGCGTAAGAAAGGAGGTAACTATATCTTTAGCTTTATTAATAGAACGTTTAAGCTAGTATATAGACTAAAAAAGAGGTAAAAAATGGTCTATTTAGGATATAAAAAGTAGTACAGGTATAAGTACTAAGCTGTTATAACACTAGATAGGATAATTGTCTCTATAATAGGACCTTTTAAAGGTAGAATTAATAACTATAAGATTATTAAAGAGTTAGAGCTAGAGGTAAAGATTTAATAGCTAAATAAGGGTTATAAGGAGGAAATTATACTATTTAGGAATAAAGCCTATAAATAGCTTAAGGGTATTATCTATCTCTTCCTTAGCGGTAGAACACTACTAGCGGACAAATAGGTGTTTAATAGAAGGCTAGCTTCTATAAAAATATCTATAGAGTAGATGTTTAGCTTTAAAACAAATCTATAGTAAGTTCTAGCTTATAAGAATAGGTAAAAAAGCCTTCTATAACCTATTACTACGTACTATAAGATAGCTATTCTTCTTACAAACTACTATAATTGTTATAACGGTAGTGCTATTAGTAGTTGCTTTAGTTGTAAGCCTCTAGGGCTTTAAAAATACCTCTATCTAAATAGTTAACCTTAAATTATCTACTATAGTATACTTAAATTAATTTGTACTATATAATATAACTAAAGATTATAAGATTAATATCCTCCTTTCTTACAATTAAAGCTACTACTCTAACGGGTTTTTATACTTTAGTAGGTAGATAATCTAATCTATTAACTTTTTTAGAGCCTTTACGTCTTTTTTTAGATTATAATTATTATTCTCTTAAACTTTTATAGCCTTAAAAATATCTACTTTAAGCTTTAAATACTCTTTTAGAGCATTATCTACGCTATTATTACTATTTACTAATTCTACTACAATTTTACTACGTTTTATTTGCTTTAGAGTAGGCGTACTATTACTCTAATAGGTTTTTAAAGATGTTAATAAGATAGTACTAACTGTCTATACGGAAGGAATAGTTAAAGCTACGGGTATTATAGCTACTAGAGTTAGAGATAAAGTTAGTAATTACTAAGGTAACGTTATTCTATCTTACTATTTAGCTACTACTTAAATATTAGTAGTAGCATTATTTAAATTGTTTCTAATCTTTCTTTTCTAGCTAAGAGTCTTATACATATCCTCTTAAGTAGCTATAGCCTTTGCACGGCGCTAATCTATCTCTTTATAAGCTAGCTAAGTGTCTACTTTACGGGTTTTATGCTTATCTATGTCCTTAATGTACTAATCTAAAGCTTATAATAGATTGTTCTATAATTCTAGCTCTATTCTAGAGGTTAAACGCTTGATTTACTTTTAGCGTGCTACTATAAGGGCCTTTATTTAATCTCTATACAAGCTAGCCGTGTATAGCGTTCTATTACGCGCTTTTTAAAAGCTTTTAGCTATAGCTAACTAGTAATCCGTCCTAGTCTTTACACTAAAATCCTCTAAATGCTTTAGCGCCGTCTATATAAGAAGAAGCTACTTTTTAGGCTAGAGCCCTCTACTTTTCTTTCTACCGGTCGTAACCTAGCTAAATTGTACCCGCTATTAGGGGGTTATAAGTTGTACTCTATAAACGTAGTAAGGCTAGAGTTAAGTAGATAAGGTTAATAGGTAGTTAAAAACCGCTACTACCTAGGACTCTCCTATTATAGCCTACAAATATAGCTAGGACCGTCCTATATACTTTAGCTATTTAGGTCTAGTTAATACTTAACTGCATAGTTACTACTTAATTTTCTGTTAGCTACTACTTACTACTTAATAGGTAGGAGGATTAATATTATTACTAGCTATTTAAGTGTCCTATTACCTTAATCTTATAGTATAATCCCTTAAATGCTCTATAGCTAATTTTATGTAGGTTCTATAGCTTACTTGTATGCTAGAGTCCTTATAGATCTATGCTATACTCTATGCCTTACTTATTAAGGCCCGCGCGTAGTAGAAATTACCTAAAGGCTAGAATAGTTAGTAAGTACTAAGTTAGTAAGACGGTCCTATGTACTTCCGCGCTAAGCCTCTATTTTGCTACTCTAGCTATTTACCCTATAATATACGTCCCCTAATTAGATAATTAACCCATAATTATCTTTAAAGCTTCTATTTCTATCGTGCTTATACCTAACTATCTGTAGCCTATACCTATAAACTAGCGTTTAAAAAATCCTTCTATAGTTATGTCCGCTCTAGTTACTTCTACTTTAGTTGCTTCTATTGCTTAGCTCTTTTGTCTAGTCCCGTTACGTTAGTCTAGGTGCGTCTAGTTAATTTAAACCGATTTGTACTAGTTATCTCTGTGTACGCATTTAAGAACTTAGTAGGCCTAAGTCTTAACCCCTATACACTAGCTACTACGCTTACGCATTAGTTATTATCTAGTTTTTGCTTATTATCTAGTTAAACTCCGCTAATACCTCTTTAGCTAACATTAACTACTCGGGACGGTCCTACGCACTTTCTCGCTTACGTTCCTTATCCTTATTATTGTTAGCGTTCTTTTTACTAGATCTACCTTCTTTGTTATAAGATCCTATCTCTACTACATTACGGTCCTCCTAATCCTTATAACGCCTCTAATTAGCTTCCTATTCTAGCCTATACTAGGTTTTTCTAATGTATAACTTCTAAAGCGGCCTTAGTTCCTCTAGTTCTATCTTTTTAGTTAATGCATTAGCTAGTAGGCGTGTTTTAAGCCGGTAGTAAGCGCTTAGCGGGTTTATAAAGTCTAGGTTATCTCCGGTCTTTATTAGTAGTTAATCTAGGAACTTTACGGATTTAGTACCTCTACTATATTCCCGGTAGTTAATTAAGATTTTAGTATCATTCTTATAGTACTAATGTAGGACCGTACGCTACATACTTTAGCTTCTTAAAGTATCCCTACTACTTTTTAAAAGTTTAGTATAGTTTAACTTAAATCACCTATATTCTATTTATCTAAAGCTATGAATTTTTCCTAAAAAACTCTTGTCTTTCTTGTAATACTAAGGGATAGGTCTAATGCATCTAACCCTAGATTGCTTTAGTAACCTACAAAGAGGTTAACAGCGGCATTACTATAGGGAAAGGATATTACATAGTACTAGCTACTATAGGTTTAGCTCCTTTAGGCGTTATAGCTAGCACTAAATCTTAATAAACTACCGTAATTAAGCTTATAGTTCCTAGTTATAGCATCTTAAGAGTATCTCCGTCTAATAAAACTTTAACGTAGTAAAAGTGTATTATTACCCTTATAGTTTCTTCTTCTACTAACTTACTATATAGTAAAAAGGCCTTTCTAAACAGGACCTTACCGGTTTTAAAGGGTATTTTAACAAATTCCTAACCGTTATTTATTAAGTCTATATTACTTAGTACTACATTGTCTTTTAGCGTGAAGTTAGCGGTAAATATAGTCTAGGGTAAACTAGATTAAGCTCGTACCTACTACTAGCTAAACTTAACCTCTTCTACTCTAGGAATTATAAAAGTATAGCTCTTACAACTCTTATTAACTAATGCCACCTATGTTAATACTATATTACTACCCTAGCCTATCTAGAAAAGCTTGTTAAGGTTAACATTAACCGTAAAACTATGTCGTTAATCCTACAGTAAGGTTACCCTAGTAGAGTATAGGTAGAATATTAGTGTAGTTACCTAGTCTAGTTATAGGTAGTATTATAGTATGTATAGAGCTAGATCTACTCGGACTAGCTATTAAACTATGCTATAGGAACAGTTTTATAGCTATCCCTAGGTCTTGCATTTAGGTAGTTTCTATAGGTAATGTAGGTAGGTTTCTAGCTCCTTTTATAGGTTAGGTGCAATTCCTAGCTCTTTCTACTAGCTAAAAACGTTAATTTAAGCTACTCTATCTTCTTTCTAGATGTCTTTAAGCGTAGGATAGAGCGCTACTAGTATTACTATAGCGTTAAACTTAAGCTTATAGTCTATTATTATGTACTATTTAAAGCGTAGTATTCCTAGGAAATCCCTAGTATCTATAGTTTTTCTCTTAAGGCGGAACTCTACGATAGCTATCTTCCCGCTTTTAGCTTACTAAGATTATACCGGTCCTAATACACGGCGTTTAGACGTAGATGCAATTTTTCTATGCTAAGATCCGCAATAACATAGCCTACCTTATAGGCTATTATTATTAGATAGGCATAGTAGATAGGATCCTATCTATAAGGCTAATTTAGGTGTTTAACAACTTCTTTAATTACGTTAACTACTACTAAGTCTTTGTTAGCACATTCCTATATCCGCTGTTTTAAAGCTATAGATCTAGGTGTGTAGTTACACTAGCGTATGGTTTTTAGAAGGTACTTTGTTCTAATAGCCGCTATTTTTTAGGTACGCTTTTGTTTTAGCCCTATCTACTCCTTTGCCGCCTTTTTCTTCTCTTCTTTAGCGGGTTTAGTTTCCTTTACTATTTCTATTATAATCTTACGCTTCTTTGCTAGTAATTCCTTTATTAGAGTCTTTATAGCATTTTCCGGCGGAGGGTATAGTTGTATTTAAGCAGTAGCCTAAGCATTTACGAGAGTAAAACCCTAGGGAAGAGTACTATTTATCTCTATACCCTACTCTAGTAAAGGGGAAGAAGTAGGTAGGACGGTTCTATGCAACTTAAAACCCCTAATTAGCGAGCTATCTAGACTAAACTCTCCTATGCCTATTAATCCTAGGCTAGTTTAATCCTCCTACGCTACTAGTGTTTGCATTATTACGGCGGTAAGAGCTCCGTCTACTTCTATTACCTTAGGAATTTAAGTAATAACCGTTAGAAGTTGAGTTTTAGTAGCGTTTTATTGCAGTTTAGAGATTATTAACTAGATAATCTCCTAGTTTGCATTTAGCACGGTAGGTAGGACTATCCCGCGTACTTATAGCTATATAGCCTATATAGCTTCTTATAACCCTTTAAGTAACCCTAACTCTCCTAGGGTAATAGAAGTAGCCTAATCTGCATTTAGCATCTAGTTAGAACTAGTTAGTAAGACCGTCCCGCGTATCTCTACTCCGGCTACTTCTAGCACGGATAAAAGCTTACCTACATACGCTACTTAGGCTAAACCTATACCCGGTACATCCGGTAGCTGTTTCTAATTAATTAGTAGGATAGTCCTATGTACTTCTAACTAAGCCGTATTCTCTACTACTACTCCTAGCGGAGGCGCATCTAGTAGATGTTCTAGGTTAAAAGGTAGAGTTAATCCGTATATTCCTAATAGTATTAAAATAGGTAACTTAGGGGTAGTAGGTAGGACGGTCTTATATACTCCTAGCTACTCCGCTATTAGTAGTTCTAGCTAGTTTAGCAAGACGGTCTCTTACATCTCTAGCTATGTTACTACTAGCTACTCTTACAAAGTTGTTAGAACGGTTTTAGGCACTTCTAGCTGTACTACGGTTAGCTACCCTTATGTAGTTATTAGGACGGTCTTAGGTACTTCTAGTTCTAGCTATTCCGCGCCTATTCTACTACCTATAGTTGTAGTAGTCTGTTCTCTACTTAGAGTAGCGGCGGCGGTGCTTGTAGTCTACGTCTAGGGAGTTTGTATAGTAGCTTCCTTCCCTCCCTTTTTACCCTTCTTTAACTTAGCTAACTATAGTTTTTTATCTACCTAGTCTCTCTCTAACTATACTAACACTAAAGTCTTTAACTCTAGAGCCTTTTGCTTCTTACTATATACGTATCTTAGTAACTCTAGGTCGTATTTTTCATCTAAAGTACCCTATGCATTAACTTTAACCTTATTCTAGCCTAAAGCCTTTACCGCTTTATTATACCTTTTAACTGTTAATGCCTACATTTAGACCTTCTTATAATCTATGCTTACTAGGACCTTCTAGTTAGTAGTAACCGCATGTATAGCGGCTAATTTCTAATTATCCTATTTTCTAGCAATAAAGCGGTCTATAACTATGTTAGTAATTGCATTAGCTACTTCCTCTATAAAGTACAGCTTAGCTACCCTAACTATCTCTTCTAGCTTATTTGCTTAGATAGAAACTCTACTAGCTCTCTAAAAAAGTCTATGATTCTTGTTAATCTCCGGCTATTCTTCTAGTAGGTAATGGTTTACCTCTATTTACTTGTTTTTTATGGTTTTAAGAACTTAATAGTCTAGTTTACGCTCTAGAATTTTGCCCTTAGCTTTTTCTTGTATCTTCTTCTAATCTTACCTACTTTAGCAAACATCTATAAGCCTAGATTAGATATAGCATCTTCTACTCCTTTTTAGTATATCTCTTATACTCCTATTAACTCTTCTATTACATCCTAGCCCTTTTTTACGTGTAGGGTCTTAGCCTAGGTAATAGCCTCTTTAATGGTACTAAAGAAATGCTCCTAGATAACTAGTACCTAAGTAGTCTAAACTTGTAGCTTATATAGAACTAAACTAGCTTTAGGGGTTTAGATGTCGATAGTACTAGCTATATCTACTACGGTTAGCATAGTACCCTCTTCTCCTTTATTGTTATTCTACTATTCCGCCTAGGCGGCCTTTTTACTTGCTTTTATAGCTCTATAAGTTGTATTTCTAAGGGTTTTCTTACTTAGTACTATTTTTATAGCCTGTTTTTTGGGTTTTAGTTTAAAAAGTAGATTTCTAATAGTAAAGCATGTTTTCTCACTTTAGTTACTATTTTCAATGCTAGTTTTAGTTAAAAACGCTACTACCGGTGTTACTATAGTGTTTTAGTGATTTTCTAGTGTTCTAGTCTCTAGTAGCTACTAATGCTTGTGTTTAGAAGGAATTTAGAGTGTTTAGTAGGAGAGTTTGTGTTTTTAGGAAGATCTTAGTAAGGTTTATAGTAAGGTTCTATTCTAGCTATTTCACTTTATACTCCTATTTTTTTGTTATTTATTGCCTTCTACTACAGCTTTTTAGCCGGTTTTTAATCCTATTGTATACCTAGGTTTAGGCGCATTTAATGAACTAATTTTGTAGTAGTTACTACACGTTTTTGTGGAAAAAACGTAATTTTAGAGCTATTCTAGTAAGGTTTACTTAGGGGTTTGTCCTATAACTAGTTCACGTAACTAAGTAGTTAGGATAGTCCTACTTTTCTATAGCTATGCATAAGTAGCTAGGGTAGTCCTGTTTTTCTATAGCTATATGCAAGTAGCTAGGACGGTTTTACTTTTCTTATAGCCGTGTATAAGTAGCTAGGATAGTTCTACTTTCCTTAAAATAGTGCTTTATAGCACTTATTTATCCCGTCCCCTATTTTCTAAAGCCTGTTCTAGGTTTAAACATAGTCCGCTATGTAGTCCTTGTACTAGTCCCTTTCAATTTTAGTATATAGGATCTCTACCTCCGGCTACTTCTAAAGTTTCTTATTCTCTAGTACCTTGCTACTCTTATCTAAATAGATGGATTCTCGCGTTTTATCGTTATTATCTAGACTATGTAATTGCCCTGTTTTCTCCTCTTTATTATCCGAAGCCTTAGTATCTGTTAGTTCCCGTAAATTAGGTCTTAGCCTAAATACTTTTAATCTATCCCTTATAAATGTTCCTAATAATAGGGTACCGTCTAGTTCTTCTAAGAAGTACGTCCCTAAGGCTTTAACTAAACAAGCTATTTGCTTTAGGCCTTTTTATTAGAACATTAGCTTGTCCGTCTAGGATTTCTCTAGCTTAGTATTATACAAAAGGACTAAAGAACTAGGAACTAGCTATTTCTACACCGCATTGTAGTAGTTATTATAGTACTCCTAATTACCTTCCCTATTACAGCGGAGAAATAGAGTTATTTCTTCTAAGCTATCTTACTTTCTAGCTAACTATAGTGCTCTAATAGCTAGCAATTAACACGTAGTTTTTATACTAGACTAGTCTAGGCCTTTCTAACTAGTGTGTTTAAGCTCTATAGAAAGTACTATGTTAGTCCTATATAGTAGCTCTAAAGGGGTTTTACTAGTAGATCTTTACATAGTAGTTCTATCCGTCTAAAACACTTATAGATAGTACTTAAGCTAGCCTTTCTATGTTCCTTTTATAAGCTTAGATAGCGCGTCTATAACTAGCTAGTGTCTTCTTTCTTCTAGACCGTTTGCTTCTAGGTAGTACGCGGAAATTTTTATTATCTTAACCTAGTACTTTGCTATTATCTATTCCATAAATAGCTTGTTTTTAGACCCTCTATTATAAACTAGACGCCTAAAGTACCTATGTCTACAAATGACATCTTTAAATAAAAACCGCGCTACTACCTTAGAGGAAGTAGCCGTAATTACTCGCTACTTAGACTAGCCGGACAGATGTTTCTAAGTAATAACTAGGTAGTTTTTATCCGCTATTATAGGTATATAGGTTAAGTCTACTAACTACTACTTCTTTTATCTAAGCTAGCATCCTCTTTTAGTAGTATTTGTACAAAACTATATACATAGTAATATATTTAAATATGTCTAGCTACTAGTACCTATTAGCTACCTTCTAATACATGTTTTTACGTCTTCTATAACCGGAGTTATTGTGTAACTTAATAAATAGAGTAGCCCATAGGTCTTTGTTGTTAATAACTTAATAAAAAGGCTAATTTTAGTACTTCTACCGGAATAGATGTCCTTTTTTAACTAAATACTTAGACGCCCCTTTTTTTAGCTTCTAGAATTCCTTAGTATTCATTCCTAACGGCCGTGCTAGCATTAGTAGGTAGTTTACAATCTATAAAGAACCTTTTAAGTACTTTTCTTTAAGTAGTAGCGGTAGGTTATTGTTTTTATACACTATTACCGGGTAGGCTAATATGTAGAACAAATCCGCGTTAATTACGTCGTTAATATTAACCTTATTTTAATTATTAATGTTATCTAAAGCTATTCTAGGTCTTCTAGATAGCCTATCCGCTATAGTGTGCTTTTTCCCTAATATACCTTACTTTAAAAGTAAATAGACGGATCTAGGCTACTTATTAAGCTATTACTAAGCCCGGTAGATCTAACGCCGCTTTATTAAGCTAAGCTACAAGCGTATTTACATCTACTTTAATGATAAAAAACACCCTATAAAGGTAACTCCGGCATTTTTTAGGCACTTTATTAGTCCCCGGCATTTAAGCTTTCCTACATTATATAACTACTCCCTTTTACTCTAAAAGCCACTTTTATACCATATTAGATGCTTAATCTTCTTATTTACTAGATCCTTTTAAAAGAGGTAACTACCCTAGTTTTTACTACTAGCATTAGAGCCTAGTATTAGAAGCCTAGTATTAGGTCTATAATCCGCTAAATAAAGCGCTAGAGTAGTTATAAGGGCAGTTTTTAGATCATCTATTACGCGGTTTTACTTCCTCCTACACAAATAATCTCGTTTTTTAAGTAGTTAGTATAGCGGTTTTACGCGTAGAGCATATTTAACAATAGATATTTAGTAGTAGGTATAGATACCTATAAACAATTGTACCTTAGTAGCACTTATGTAGACTAGCTATTTAATTATTTTAATAATAGTAGCTATTACTAGGTATTATCTTTACGTATTACACATAAATTGTTACGGGAACTTCTCGATTGTTACAATCTAAAGAGGCTTCTAAATACAAGAAGGAATAACTAAGGAAGAGAAAGGAGAAGAGTCCTGTTAGGGCTCGTACGAGGTCCCTTACCAGGACCCTCGTACGAGACCTTAGGGACTAAAAGACCCGCTTAGGCAAGCACGCTAAACCCACATTCATTTAGTGGCTTAGCGCCTTATAAGCTTCGTTCTTGTACGGAGAAGGGACTCTCCTCCCTTCTCTTCCTTAGTTATTCCTTCTTGTATTTAGGAGCCTCTTTAGATTACGACAATCGAGACGTTCCCGTAACAAAAACAGTAGCATAACTAGCTAAACACACAACTAGAAACATATAGCGAAGTTATAACCGTAACATAAAGTAGGTAATTTCTCTATCCTTCTAAGATACTTACTAAACTGTTTACTTAGTAGAAAGTACTAGAAACTCTATAGTTACTAATTATAGTAAGTAATAATATTACTAAGTCTACTATATACTTACTTTTACCACCCTTTACTACCTTCTATAGCCTTCTAAAGCTTTTTACATCTTACCTCTAAGGCTATAAAAGTAGTACCCCTTTCTAATAGGTTATAAACCTAGCTTAGAAGCTTTATAATACTACTAGCTTTCTTTATAAGCTAGGAGAAGCTTATAGCTACTTATTACTATCTATTATACTTTTTATACAATTCTACACCTTCTAGAATTATCTAGAAATTAAGAAGAAAAGCTAGTTTAGAAAGGGAAAAAGTAGAAAACTATGTACATAAGTTTACACTTTTATATATAGTTCTAAGTGCCTTAGATAGAGGTGTAAAGCCTAAATGGATTATTCTAGACAGGATTATAAGCATTAGTAATAGGTAATACAAGTTCTAGTAATACTAGGTAATTATAAGAGTTCTAGCAATTTTTAGACCCCTATAAACTATAGCTTTAAAAAACTACAAGTAATAAACAATGTTCTATCTTAGCTACTTATTATAACAAGTAATAAGTAATAAGTAAAAGTTTAGTTTTAAGTAGTTTTGGAATTTCCCTTAGCTAGAGGGTATCTCTAACTATAATTCATGGAAATTCTGCATTAAAACAGTTTTCATAAACTAAAACCTAGAGAATATTTTTAGTACAGCTGTATAAAAGCCTAATTTATATGCTACTTAGTACTAAGCAAATAGAATGGCTATAATTGCCTAGACCTTACTTAAAGCTTATTTTTAGCGTGATTGCCTAGAGCTTACTAGGTCTTATTTTTAGCGTGATTGCCTAGAACTTACTAGGGCTTACAACATCCTATTCTTAGATTAACCTATTTATGCCTAGTACCTCTAACTAAAGCACTTAGATTTGTATATAACAAGAGGATAACACCCCGTAATGGCTACTATTATTAAGATAATTGAATAGCTAGCCTACACAAGTACTACTAAGGTGCAATTGTTTGTAGGTATCTGCACCTACTACCGAATATTCATTGTCGAGTATGCTCTACGCGTAGAGCTACTATACTAACTGCTTAAGAAACGAGAGCCATTTGTATAGGGAGAGGAGTAGAGCCGCGTAATAGATGATCTAAAGACCGCCCTTACAACTGCTCTAGCGCTTTGTTTAGCAGATTATGGACCTAATGCTAGGCTTCTAATACTAGGCTCCGATGCTAGCAACAAAGGCTAGGGTAGTTACCTCTCTTAAGAGGATCCGGTAAACAAGAAGATTAAGCATCTAATACGGTATAAGAGCGGCCTTTAGAGCGAGAGGGAGCGACTATACGATGTAGGAAAGCTCGAATGCCGGGGACTAATGAAGTGCCTAAAGAAATGCCGAAGTTACCTCTATAGTGTATTCTTTATCATTAAAGTGGATGCAAATACGCTTGTAACTTAGCTTAACAAGGCGGCATTAGATCTGCCGGGTTTAGTAATGGCTTAATAGGTGGCCTAGATCCGCCTATTCACTTTTAAAGTAAGGCATATATTAGGAAAAAAGCACATAGTAGCGGACGGCCTGTCTAGGAGACCTAGGACGGCCTTAGATAACATTAACGATAAAAATGAGGTCGATATTAACGACGTGATTGACGCAGATTTGTTCTACGTGTTAGCCTATCCGGTAATAGTGATTAAAGACAAGGAGCTACTACTACTACTTAAAAGAAGGTACTCGGAAGGTTCTCTGCAGATTACGAACTACCTACTAACGCTAGCACAGCCGTTAGGGATAAATACTAAGGATTTTCAGAAGCTAAAGAAAGGGGCATCTAAGTATCTGGTTAAGGGAGGGCACCTGTTTAAGCGGAACTACTAAAATCAGCCCCTTTGTCGAGTTATCGATAACAAAGACCTGTAGACCACTATCCTCTACGAATTGCATAATAGCTCCGGTTACAGAGGGCGCGAAGGCACGTATCGGAAGGTAGCTAATAGGTACTAGTAGCTAGACATATTCGAATATGTTGCTACGTACGTGGCTTCGTGCGAATACTACTAGAAGAGGATGCCGGCTCGGACGAAAGAAGAACTACACCCTACCTACTAGTTAGTGCTAGGGGAATAGTGGTCTGTGGACTTAATCCACATGCCTATGACGGCGGGCAAGAACTACCTAGTTATTACTCGAGAGCATCTATCCGGTTAGCCTAAGTAGCGAGCGATTACAGCTGCTTCTTCTAAGGTAGTAGCGCGGTTTTTGTTTGAAGACGTTATTTGTAGACACGGATGCTTTAGGCGTCTTGTTTGTGATAGAGGGCCCGAAAATAAGCTGTTCACGGAGTAGATGATAGCAAAGTACTAGGTTAAGATGATAAAAATTTCCGTATACTACCTAGAAGCAAATGGTCTAGAAGAGAGAGGACACTAACCGGTTATGGACGCGCTATTAAAGCTTACGAAAGGAACATAGAAAGGCTAGCTCGAACATTATCCCTAAGTCTTTTAGGTAGACAGGACTATAGTAAGAAGATCTACTGGAAAAACTCCTACGGAGTTACTATATAGCACCGACATGATGCTCCCTATCGAACTTAAGCACACTAGCTAGAGGGGCCTAGACTAGTCCGGTATAAGAACCACGGGTTAATTGCTAGCTATCCGGGCACTACAGTTAGCTAGGAAGTAGGATAGCTTAGAAGAGATAGCTCTGTTTCTCCGCTATAACAGGGAAGGTAATTAGGAATACTACAACAACTACTACAACGCGGTACAGGAACAGCTAGCCCCTAGTTCTTTGGTCCTTTTGCATGATACTAAACTGGAGAAATCCTGGACCGATAAGCTAATGTTCCGATAGAAAGGACTAAAGCAAATAGCTCGTTTGGTTAAGGCCTTAGGAACCTACTTCTTGGAAGAACTAGACGGTGCCCCTTTGTTAGGGACGTTTACAAGAGACAGACTAAAAGTATTTAGGCTAAGAACCAATTCGCGGGAACGAACGGATACGGAGGGCTCGGATAGCAAAGAGGACAAAGTAGGGCAATCGCATAGTCTAGATAACGACGACGAAACGCGAGAACCCACCTAGTTGGATAATAGTAGCAAGATGCTAGAGGATGAGGAACTTTAGGAGTAGCCGGAGGTAGAGATCCCGCATGCTAAAATTGAGAGGGACTAGTACGAGGACTACACGGTAGGCTACGTTTAAGCCTAGGATAGGCTTTAGAAAATGGGGGGACGGAATAAATGAGTGCAATAAAGCACTAGTTCGAGGAAAGTAGGACTATCCTAGCTACTTGAACATGATTAATTGCAAATGCGCACGGCTATAGGAAAGTAGGACCGTCCTATCTACTTGCGCACGGCTGTAGGAACGTAGGACCGTCCTGTCTACTTGTGTACGGCTGTAGGAAAGTAGGACCGTCCTAGCTACTTAGTTACGTGAACTAGTCTTAGGACAAACCCCTAAACAAACCTTACTAGAGCGGCTCCAAAATTGCGTTCTCTCTACAAACACTAATAGCAACCACTACAAAATTGGATTAGCAAATGCGCCTAAGCCTACGCTTGTGAAGGAATTAAAAATCGGCTGAAAAGCTGTAGTAGAAGGCAAAAGAAAACCAAAAATAGGAGCACAAAGTGAGATAGCTAGAGCTAAACTTCACTACGAACCTTACTAAGATCTTCCTAAAAGCACAAACTCTCCTACTAAACCTTCCAAATTTCTCCTAAAACCCACGTTCTATTAGATACTAGAGACCAAACCGCTAGAAGATTAAGAGACTATTACAGCAACACTAGTAGCAGCGTTTCTAACTAGAATTAGCATCTAAACAGTAACTAAAGTGAGAAACACGCGTTACCATTAGAAATCTACTTTCAAATAACAAAACCTATGATAAACAAGCTACAAGAATGGCTCTAAGTAAGAAAAACCTTAGGAATGCAGCTCGCAGATCCATAAGAGCAAGCAAAAAGGCTGCCTAGGCGGAACAGTAGAACGACAATGAAGGAGAAGAAGGTACTATAGTAATAGCAGTAGAAACAGGCGTAGAGGGTGTAGCTAATAACAATAATGATGCTAAAGAGGGGGTAGCTAGCACTATTAGCGCCTAAACCCCTAAGGCTAGCTTGGTTCTATACAAGCCACAAGCCTAGACTACTTAGGCGCTAGTCATCTAAGAGCATTCCTTTAGTACAATTAAAGAGGCTATTACCTAGGCTAAGACCCTAGACGTGAAAGAGGGCTAGGATGTAATAGAAGAGTTAACAGGCGCGCTAGAAACATACTAAGAAGGGGCTAAAGATGCCGTATCCAACCTAGGCTCATGGATGTTTGCTAAAGCAGGCAAGATTGGAAGAAAATACGAGAAAGAGCTAAGGGCAAAATTCTAGAGCGCTAATTAGACGATTAAATTTTCAAAGCCACGTAGAGATAAGTAAGTAGAGGCAAGCCGTTACCTCCTAGAAGAATGGCTAGAGATCGACGAAAACCACAGGCTACTTACGAGACCTAGTAGAGTTCCTATCCGCGCTAATAAACTGGAAGAAATGGTTAGGGTAGCTAAACTGTACTCTGCTAAAGAAGCGGCTAACGCAATCACTAGTGTAGTCATAGACCGCCTTATAGCTAGAAAACAGGACAATCGGAAATCGGCCGCTATGCATGCGGTTACTACTAACTAGAAGATCCTAGCAACCATGGATTGTGAAGAAGTCTAAACACAGCCGTGGACAGTCGAAAGGTACAACGAAGTAGCGAAGTTGTTAGGCTAGCACGAGGTTAAAGTTAATGCGTAGGGCACCTTAGACGAGAAATACAACCTAGAGCTACTAGGATACGTATATAGTAAGGAGTAAGAGGCTCTAGAATCAAAGACTTTAGTGTTAGCACAGTTAGAGAGAGACTAAGCAAATGAGAAACTGCAGTCAGCAAAATCAAAGAAGGGCAAGAAAAGAGGGAAGGAAGCTACTACACAAGCTCCCTAGACGTAGACGGTAAGTACCATTACCACTACGCTAAGCGGAGGATAGACTACTACAACCGTAGGTAGTAGAACAGGCGTAGTATAGCTAGAAGTACCCGGGACTGTCCTGCTAATTACGCCGGAGCAGTTAATAGTAGTGTAGCTAGAAGTACCCGGGACCGTCCTAGCAACTGCGTAAGGGTAGTTAGTAGCAACATAGCTAGAGGTGTAAGAGGCCGGCTTACCAAACCAGCTAGAACTACTAATAGGCGTAGGGCAGCTAAGAGTACCTAAGACTATCCTAATAACTACTTAAGTGTAGCTATACCCTCTACCGGACCATGCGGTGAAAACCCCAACTAAGCCGTTACCTACGAAAAAGCAGAAGCCTACGAAAGAACCCGCAAAAGGGAGCGGGTCCGCTAAAGAAGAGGACGAGGAGGTAGAAAAGAGTTAGACCGGCCTAAAGCAGAAGAGAACAAACAAACCAAAGGCTACAAGGGAAAAGCTCCTTTTTAAGGCTATACGCAATTGTGACTACACGCCTAGAGCAGCCCTAATGAAGTAGAAAATACAAGGATGTGTAGATACTAATGCAGCTACGCTCAAAGTAATCGTGGAAGTCATGGAATACCTAAGAACAGGCTATGCATAGGATCCGATCTACTAGCTCTATCTAATAATGCTAGCACAGAAGTTCGGATACAATGTCTCGCAAATCAGTGAAGGAGAATTGTAGGACCTACTTAAGGCTACGTACTAAAGTAGATACAATCCTAACGCACTAAGATGCAATGATTTAGCCCTTACGGCCTTTTGCCCTAATAGGAGGGCCTTGTTCCTACTAGATCTCGTAAGTATTTTGAGATTTGAATATTATAAGACACAGGAATATGAGTACTTGTTCGACGTAGTAATGATATTAGAAGATGTATGCCTAACCCTTAGGGACGCCTGGAAAAACGACGGCGTGGCTCGTATCAATGTATTTGGCTAGTAGAAAGAGTAGGACATTAATATAGGTATAATAGGAGAGTTATAATTGTACACGCACTATATCCGGGACCTTCTAGGACACGACACCTATGGGTGGCTACGCAATTGCTTCTACAGTCTGGTTTAGTAGGCGATCTAGGTGGATCTACTACTGTACATCCTATACTACTGTTTGCAACCGGATCGTACTACCACGCTAATCTCTTACCCTTAATGCGCAAGGGTTCTCTTCGTAAAGCATTAGAGGCACAGCCTTGTAGTAGACCTAAACCTAGAAAGGACCTTCTAGGTAGGCTAGGGCGGGAACATAGTGTCCGTACAAGTATTGATTGTTAATAAAGGCGGAAAAAACTGCACGTTTGTAATACTAGCAGCGGAATCACGCCTTAGCAAATAGTGGTCCTAAGCTCGGTTAAAGCTTTCGGAGGACTCATTAAACGCTAACGTTACCCCACTTAATAACACGGTATTAAGTGACGTGGACCTAAAGACTTACGAGTGGGAATTTGTGAAGATGCCGTTAAAGGTAGGTAAGGTCCTCTTTAGAAAAGCTCTTGTACCGTACGGGGAAACGGGTAAGGATAGAGCTACAAGAGCTATTGTCTACCCTAGCTTTGTAAAGGTTCTCTAAGATAGGGATACCCTAGAGGTACCGCACTTAGGAACAGTAAGCTCGATAGTAGCGTCCTATTAAGACTTAGTACTAGCGGTGCCCCCGGAAGGGTTTAAACCAGTAATAGCTAGAATAGTACAGTACCCATTTCCAGGCGCAATGCCCCTACAGATCTCCTCGTGGGTTAGCAAGGCAATACTAGGGCAGATTTGCTAGACTCATCCTCTAGTATTACGAGAAAGGGATAAGCTCCTAGGACCGGACCCGGAGATTTAAAAGGAAAGGATACAGTTAGCTCGATACGAAATACTACAATCCTTGTAGAGACAATAGAAGTACGTATAGGAGTTGGAATATAAGGCATATAGGCCTACTTCTCTAGCTCGAACAAAGTACTAGTTGCTAAAGAACCTAACTCCGACCTAGCCGAGATACTACGCTTAGAACTAGGGGTTACTACTAATAATAAGGAAACTCGACTACGAGGACCTAATCGCACCAAAGACCGGCTAGAATTTAGACTTTGTGAACCCGTTAAACAACTACTATCGGCTTGAAGATTGTCCGGTAGCCTAAACTCTAGGCAAGGAAGGTAGTCCGAAGTAGCTAAGTCCTCCGTAGGCCTAGGAGCTTAAGCTAAAGAAGTATAGATCTTAATAGGAAGCCGAATGGAAACGCTAAGAGGAATAGGAAGATTAGGGTTCGGGGTTAAGTAGTAACGAGGAGGCCTCTAACAATAACCACATTAAGGAAACCAACTTTAGAAGTACATAGGACGGTCCTACGCAGTTAATGTTAGCCGAGGAGGTGTTAGCGGAGTTTAATTAGACTACAAGCGAAGATTAAGCGATAAATAATGCATAAGTGCTACGCTAGTGTATAGGGGTTAAGACTCGGGACTACTAAGCTCTTAAATGCGTACACAGAGACAAATAGCACGAATTAGCTGGACTTGGACGGACGCGACGGACACTAGAACTAGAGTAGGGGCAACTGATGCGGAAGCAACTAGAGTAGAAGTAACTGATGTAGGAGCGACTAAAGCAGGCGCGACTAAGTAGGAGCAACTGGATTGTAATAATAGGAGGATTTCTTGAAACGCTAGATTGTAGGTATAGGCTACGGATGGTTAGGCACAAGCACGATAGGAATGGGAGCTTTGAAGATGATCACGGGTCAATCATCTAATCGGGGGACATATGTTGTAGGGTAAACAGCTAGAGCAGCGAAATAGAGGCTTAGCGTAGAAGTACATAGGACCGTCCTACTAACTTGGCATTTGCTAACTGTTCTAGCCTTTAGGTATTTCTGCTACGCGCGGGCCTTAACAAGTAAGGCATGGAACACACTATGAAACACGGCATGAAATCACCACAAAATCCTCACGTAATAGACTACGGCATGGGATTAGCATACAATTCACAGAACACCTAGCAAAGGGATTGTACTATGAGATTAAGGCAATTGGATACTTAAATAGCTAGCGATAATATCAATCCTCCTACCTATTAAGTAGCAAGCAGCTGCTAATAGAGGACTAAATAGCAAACATGCAGCTAAACACTAACTAGGCCTAAACGGCTAAAGTACACGGGACGGTCCTAGCTATATTTGTAGACTATAGTAGGAGAGTCCTAGGTAGTAGCGGTCCTCAACTACCTATTAACCTTATCTACTTAACTCTAGCCTTACCACGCTCATAGAGTACAACTTGCTACCCCCTAATACTATCTATAGGATACTTGAGCTAATATACTGTTTGTGTTTAGGGTTACTTCCCTTTGCAGCCTATCCTGTTTTAGCTCTTGTTCTTGTTTGCTACTCCCTTTAGATTAGGTTCTTTGCTTGTTTAGATGCTGTACTAGTTCTTCCTACCGTACCTAGGATCTGCGTTCCTACTTACCCATTGTTGTTAGACACCTACCGTTACGGGATAAAAGCTCTACAAAATCATATAGGGGTACTACACAAAAAGATAGTCTAGAGTTAGACTTAAACAATGTTTTCTAAACAGAAAGTAACTTAGAGTAAAACCCTAGTAATATCTTTTAAACACAAGAAGATAGTCTGTTTTTAGACTTAAGCAATGTTCTTCAAAAAGACAGTCTAGAGTTAGACTTAAGCAATGTTCTTTTAGAAGATAGTCTACAGTTAGACTTAAGCAATATCTTCTAAACATAAGAAGAAGAAGATAGCCTAGAGCAAGACTCTAGCAATATCTTCTAAGATGAATAAGATGAAAATGAATCCTTATTTTTAAGAGATTTGTCTAGCTTACTAGATCTAATTGCTTTAACAACAACATATAAAGCATTTTATACTAGAACAATAGCAACAAATTAGGAAGACCTACAAAGCTACAAACAAGCTATACTAGCACTAGATGCTAAAAAATAGCAAGACTCTATAACCCTAGAGTACAATGACCTTACAAAAATGCAAACATGGACACTAGTGCATCTTCCTAAGGATAGGAATTGCAATTATAGTACATTTTAATCTAGAAATAGAGTAAATGGATGTAGTTATAGCTTTTCTAAACAGTAAGCTAGAAGAGGAGATTTGTATGGAATAGCCTACTAGATTTTCAAAAAACTCACTAGTCTGCAAGCTTAATAGGGCTTTATATTAGTCTAAAGCTATTCCCTAGAGTCTAGTACTAAACCCTAAACAGCTTCTTACAATCTATAAATTTTACCTATATAGATGCAAACTATACTGTTTTTATTAACAAACAACAAGCTATAATCATAGCTATATATGTTAATGACCTACTTATTTTTAGAAGTAGCAAAATAGTAATAAATAATACAAAAATTGCTCTTACTAAAAGATTCTAAACAATAGACCTAGGCCCCTACTACTACTACCTCGGAATAGAAATCCTACATAATAGAGCTATTAGAACTATATGCCTTTATAGTAAGCCTTCATTAAAAAGATACTAGAAGACTATAAAGCAGAAAAACTTAATCTAACTGCTACTCCTATAGAAGTTAGCCTAGAGCTATAGAAAAATACTAGATAGTAAGTCTTAGACTAAACAAGGCAATTTCAGCCCTACATAGGGAGTCTTATTTACTTAATGCTAGAAATAGGACTAGATCTAGCATTTAGTGTTGTAAAAATATTGTAATACGCTTTAAATCCTTCTAAAGAGCATTTTAATGCCTTTAAAAGAAATATAGATACTTTATAGGCATATAAAACTATGTTCTAAGGATAGAAGGTACCTCTACCTTAGACTTAAGTAATATTATAAATAAAAGCACTCTAAATTTACTAGCGTTAAGTAATATTACAAATACTCTAAATTTACTAGCTTTAGGTAATACTACTAGTAATAGTACCCCTATTCTACTAGGATATTTAGATGTAGATTAGGCTAGTAATAAAGCTAATAGAAAATCCATATATAGTTATAGATTCTTCTATAATAACTCCCTAATTAGCTAGAGTTCAAAAAAGCAGCTAGTTATAGCATTTTCTAGCTATAAAAGTAAATATATTATAGCAATTGCTTACGCTATAAAAGAGCTTATATAGCTAAGACTCTTGCTTAGTAACATTAAGCTAAAATCCTAGAATAAAGCAATACATAGTCTAGCTAATATAAAGCTAAAAGTAGACAATACTATGTTAATTAGTCTATTCAAAAACCTTATAAACCACTCTAGGGTTAAACACATAGACATTAGATACTACTTTATAAAGTAATAGATAGAAGAAGGTATTCTAGCTATAGAATATACTACTTCTAAGGACTAACTAGTAGATGGATTTACAAAATCCTTACCTAGGGCTACCTTTAAAGAATAGAGAAACAAAATAGGAGTTATAAGATATAACTCTAAGCACTAGGATAGGACCTATTCTAAGGCTAAGCAAAGTGTTATAATAACATAACATTTTAGCAGCAAAATAAAGAGTTATAATAACATAACCTTTATATAATTGGTCTTTTTGTAAGTGCTTATTCTAAGTCTTACTAAGTATCTATGAAAGATCTTATAAGGACTATAGAAATTAAAGATGTTGGAATTGTGTATCCTTTGTGGAGAGATAGCCTTAGGATAGGTCTTAGCCTTAGGATAGGTCTAAGCCTTAGGTAAGGTAAATGAACAAAGACAGAAGGCTAACCAGTTAGCCTTCTACTTTTATTCAACTGCCTATTCTAAGGCTAAGCCTATCCTTGTTAGAAACAGGTAATTTCGCTCTCCTTCTAAGACATTCATTTCCAAGGTCCTTAGGCCTAGACCCTATAAGCTTAAAAGCCCCTACATGCTATCTTTAGGCTAAGTACCCCTGCATGAGTCTAGAAAACCCCTATAGCTTTTTCTAAGACAAGACTAACAAAGTACTTTCCTAAACTAGAAGGACTTTCCCTACTAGTCTAGGGGTAACGCAAATAACCTTTAAAGGTATTTGTCAAGTACCTCTATCTAGTTGCTTGGCACTTAGCTGCCTTATGTATATATACAGGCCTTCTCTCCCACTTTGTAGAGAATTAAGTCACTCATTAATACTTAGCTAAGCATAGCTAGTACTACGCAATTATCCTATTGCTAGTCTAGTGTCTATTACCTTCTATACCTCCCTACAATTTGTGTTCCTATCATAAGGCCAACTAGTTAGCCTTCTTCTTTCGTTTAACTACCTATCCTAAGGCTAAGCCTATCCTAAGGCTAACTCCTTACAAAGAGGACACATTCCAACATCCTACACTTATGTTTATATCTTAAGGCTAACTAGTTAGCCTTCTACCTTAGTTTAATTAGCCTATTCTAAGGCTAAGCCTATTCTAAGGTTAACTCTACACAAAGAGGACACATTCTAACAAAAGTCTTCTAGTTAAGAGAAAACTCTATTAGTACATAGCTAGTCTTATCTTAGAAAACAATATAGGGGGTTTCTAGCCTATATAAAGGCTTTTTAGCTTAAAAATAAGTATGTAAGAACTTCTAACTTAAAGATAAGTTCATAGCGGCTTTCTAGCTTAAGAATAAGTATATAAAAGAGGTTTTAGAAAGTATGTTTTAGAAAATAAGGAAAATTACCTGTTTCTAATACTTTCTAGACTTCTCTAGCTTAGTAATAGTATGTAGAAGCGTGAAATAAGTGTTTTATAAAAGAAAGAGAAACTACCTAATTCTAATAAGTACTAAGTAATTCTATTAACATGTCCATTATCTAATACCTTTTTATCTTTTACTATCTTTTATATCTTTACTACTTTATTCTAAAGCCTTATTTCTAGGCTTTATTTCTATTTATAGAGCTACTACTTTTATTCTAAAACTACTAAAGTTGTTATCTTTTCTAATACTAGATTCTTTTTATTAATGTATATTATTATGTAAAAATTAATTAGATATTACTTCTAATAAAAATTACAAATTACTATAGCCTATTAAAAAGGGATCTAGTAGTAATTAAAGCTACTTAAGAGGAAATAAAAGGTCTAATTATTAGATAAGTCTATATAGAATTGTATAGGTAGTTTTGCTGGACAAGCGAAGTTAGACACGTTTTAAAGTGCACGACGTTAAAGTAGTGTACCTAGGTTACCCGGTAGATTAACGGCTAGGTTAGTGCGCACTAACTGTTAACCGTCGCGCTATCTACTTTCGATCTAATATTACGCCTCTATTGTGGAAACAGTGACCATGCCACTAGATGCGGCTAAGGCTAAGCCCTTCTCCCATGCAGCGTACGGTGTTAACGCAACCTGTTCTTACTACCTTAGCCCTTCTCAAGTCTCCCTTACGACTTTATCCACCGCCTTTGCAAAGTAGTCAATGTTTTGCGTGTTCAAGCCGGCCATGGAGATGCGGCCGTTCTTCGTCATGTACACATGGCTCTCCTCTCTTAGCGTCAGGACTTGCTTCTCATTCAAGCCCGTAAAGCTAAACATGCCAATCTGGTCCGTGATGTGATTCCACGTTCCTGGTGTGCCGAGCTCCTCCAGCTTCGACCTCAATGCTTTGCGCATGTCGATAATGCGACCGCTCATTGTCCTCAAATTGGCCTCCCATTCCGCGAAAAGCTTATCGTCGTTCAACACCAGAGCCGCAATCCTAGCACCATATGCAGGCGGGTTCGAGATCTCAGAACGCTGAAGAATGGTGAGCTGGGACGCTATCCTACCGATTGTCTTCTCGGCGTCTGGCGCGGCACCTGTAACGAAGTGGAAGCAGCCGGCGCGCTCTCCATAAAGACCAAAATTCTTGGCGTACGACTGTGCAATACAGAGCTCGAAGCCTTGCTCAACGAAGTACCGCACTGCCCAGGCGTCCTTAGCTAAATCACCCGAGGCGAAGCCCTGGTATGCGCAGTCGAAGAAGGGAAAATGGCTTCTCTCTCTCATGACGACGGCGATCTTCTTCCACTGCTCTTGGGTCGGGTCAACTCCCGTCGGATTATGCGCGCAAGCATGGAGCAGTATGATAGAGCCTTCAGGCGCGGAAGAAATTGTGCTCATCATGCCATCGAAGTCAAGGCCCTTGGTTTTGGCAGAGAAGTAGGGGTAGGTTTTAATGGGGAGGGAAACATTGGAGAAGATCTGGTTGTGGTTCGCCCACGTTGGCGACGAGAAGTAGACTGCGCGGTCGGTATTGGCCTTGTAGAATTTGGAAAGAAAGAGAGCGCCAAGATGTACTGCGCCAGTGCCGGAGATAGTCTGGAGAGAGACAGTCTGGTACAGTACAAGTCAGCGCTTGCGCAAGGAGCGATGTCCAGCATCCTCTGGCAGCTTACGCGTTTGTCTTTGATAGCTGGGCTGTCGGGCCCCAGGATCAATCTTTGCGAAGGCTGTGTAAAATCCTGCAGGCCGGCAATGGGAAGGTATTCATGGTTGAGGTTGGGATCGCTGCGCAGGATCTCGTCTGCCTGCAACCAAGAGTGTCCAGTCAGCATTGTTCATGATGCGCCTATGGTGCCGCTGGATGCTTGGGCAGTTGTTTGTGTAGCAACTTACCATCTTGACCACAGGCAAAACCCACGGCTTCGCATTGTTATCCCTGTACGCTCCAATCCCCAGGTCGACCTTGCCCTCGTACGTGTCTTTGCGATAGGCGGCCATCAAGCCAAAGAGCGGGTCTTCAGGCGCTTGAGGAACCACATCTTCGAGGAAAGACGAGGGAGGGTGGTGGGATGCCCCGTTGGATACTACAGCGGTGCCCATGTGTGCTGAGATTCGCTGGAGGCGTGGTTGGGCGGAGGAGGAGTTTAAGGATGTCGAGGAAGATAGAGACGAAGACGAAGACGAAGATGAAGATGGCGTCGGCGTGTTATCTACTTCAATAGGTTCGCCGCCGCTCGATCGGCAGCCGGAAGAATGGCCGGGAACGGGTGTGGGGAGTGTGGGGGAAAGGACACGTGAGGATGAACGGGTAAAGGTATCTGTTCATGCAACTAGGGCCACGGTATGTTGCCAGTGGGAGCCAATGCTAGAACACATGAACATGCACTCGGAGCTGAATGTTAAAGGCGAGCAGTGCGGTAATCACCCCTCCTGTTCTATATAAGAGACAGCCTTCTGTTCCGGGGTGTCCGTCCCTAGGCATCATCCCAAGGACCGAGGCTGTTACCACTGTTTTTCTCTCTCGAGCTCGAGCTTCTGATCCTCTCTCCCAAAGGAAGCCAGGCGTGCCAGATTCACGGATGACACGACACGGGTCGGGAGGCAGAGCTGCAACATCTGTGCGAAGCTGTGCGAAAGCTTTCCTGGGGAACAATGCTACGGACGGAGAGAAATCAAATCAACAGGTCCCAAAGTACAAGTGTGGCACAGAATCCGCCCGTCGCCCAAAACACAAGCCTTGCAGTGCTCTTCCTCTCGCTTGCCTTCTTCAGTTCCTTGTTTCCGCTTCCTACGTTCTCCTTCGTCATGAAGGAGTCCTGAACCAACTGGTCAATGTGTGCAGATTGAGTGGCGAGGTTCGATGCGAGCGTCGTCTGCAACTCAGAGATTTCCAGAAGGGAGCGCTCGGCAGTCCTACTCACTGGTCAGAGAGGTCGAGGGGGTTGAGCGTCAGCACCGAGACTAACCTGACCTGGTCGAGGGTGTCCTCATAATGTTTGAGCATGTCTTGATTCTCTTGGGCAAACAGCTGCAACTGCTCCGGACTCAGCTGCTGCTCTGCCTCTTTG
>NAJN01000282.1:0-27757 GCA_005059845.1 Cryomyces minteri
CCGGGTAGCGGACAGCCCAGAATGTGAGTGCGGGAAAGGAGCAGAAACGGTTGAACATGTAGTTCTCTGGTGTGAGAAACGGGAGGAACTGCGCGCGCCCCTCCGAGACGTAGCCGGGAAGAGATGGGGAGACATGTCATTCCTTCTAGGAGGATGGAGCAGGCGGATAGACTGGAGGACGCGGAAGCCGGTGGACGGAGTAAAAGAGAAGTGGAAACCTGACATGGATGTTGTGAAGGCGACCATCCACTTTCTCAAGCAAACCATGAGGATGCAAGCGGCACCGCAAAGAAATGCGAGGGAGGACATAGAGGACGCGGCCGAGGACTCGGCAAACTTATCCACATAACAGAGCTCTTAGAGAGCGGCTACCCCTGGGCCGCTCTTGCGAATTGACTTGGGGATTTCGGTTGAGACGACGGAATAGGAGAGCTTGAGCGGAAGGTAGCGTGTAGGGACAGCTCATACGGGCGGCAAGCCTGTGCATAGCTTATATAGAATCAATCAATCAATCAATCAATCTGGGTTAGGATTTTAATATTCCTTTGTAAGTTGCATGTAATCCTAAGCAAATTTACCGCTAAGATAAGAGATTTGTATAGTAATATTGCAAAACTTATAATAGTTGTTGTTTGTCTACGGGGCTAGAGAGCCTTATTAAAATAAGCCGTATATTCTTATACGTTTAAATAGTAGCTATACCGCATAATCTATGCTATTCTACTACTAGATAATATCTACACATTAGCCGGAAAGGCTACTTAATGCTTCATATAGCTAATCTAAGCTACGTGCTTTTCTACGTAGTAGCTAGCTAGCGTAGGTAGAATAACAACTATTTTAAACTTTACAATATTATACAAGTGGCAAATTTACAGCGGTAACGGTAAGGTATAAGTATTACACATATAGCTATTATACCTCTTCTAGTAAGTTAATTAGCCTCTTATAGCTTTATTATAGAGATAATCTAGTAGTAGAATAGCGTGAATTGTACGGTATAGCTACTATGGGATATACGGCTTATTTCAATTAGGCTCTCTAGCCCCGTAGACAAACGACAACCATTATGAGTTTCGCAATAGGGCGCCGACTCACAAACCCATAGGCACGGATTGCCTGCCGTTGTGATCATTGGTTACCTACAAGCCTGGTTGGAAACTTTGTCGGCGGTGTTGTAAGACAAAAGAAATTGCATGGTAATAAGATACCGACTCACGGATTCACAGGTACAGACTGCTGTGCAACGTTTGTGCGCACTGAGAAGCTGAGCTCAGCTCGCTTGCAGGCCGCTCATTGCATTCATGCAGGGATGATAGCAAGTGGCTGGACCTGGAACGGCGAACGCTACGCCTCCTGTATACAAGTCCAGCTCAAGATGGAATTGACAATTACCATCGCAGATGCAGAGCCCGAACGCATGCCTGATCCTCTCAGACTTGGAACTAGACCTTAGCCGCGCCTGAATGGAAGAGATAAGGTAATACTTGCGTGCAGCTCTCGGAATGGTCTCTCAGCCCTGTTCTTCCGATGCTTTCCTAGACAAATTATATAAAGAATCAAGATCAGGTACAAGATGTTGTGTGTTGTCGAAGCGTGCAGATCGTTACCGACTTTCCCTCACCGTGGCGTTGCAAACCATGGGGCTCTCTACTTTCTCAGCAATGTGTGATCATCCCTCTGCAATCATCGTTTCATTGTTCCTTCTCTTGGTTCTTCGTTTCGTCGGCTATGCTCTCTACAATGTCTTCTTACATCCTCTTGCATCGTTTCCTGGACCGAAGTCAGCTGCAGCAAGCTACATCCCTCAATTCATCGCCCGCGGGAAGGGCAACAATCAATACATAAAAGAGCTGCATGACAAATATGGTAGCGTTGTCCGTATCGCCCCCAACGAGCTTAGTTTCACGAATCCTCAAGCATGGCGAGGTTAGACACCGCCGAGTAGCGTCCTTCTAGCGTTTCTACGTATCGCTCGTCGCTGCTAGATATATACGGACACATTCCCGGTCAAAAGCAGCTGCCCAAGCAGATTGTCGTCGATCAGCCTGGTAAGTCTAGGAATCTATTGGGACAAAGTATTGAACGTTAACGGAGTTCTTAGATTTGGTGCTAAAGGCTCCTCACTTGATCCTCGCCCCCGATGCTGCTCATGCTCGGATGCGCCGCAACCTCTCCCATGCCTTCTCGTCTGTCGCAGTCAAGGAACAGGAGCCTTTGATGAAAGTGCACTTCGATAAGATGGTCGCCGGGATAAAGGAGCAAGCAGCTGTCTCACGTAAAGGCCGCATCGACATGGAAAAGATGTACAATTGCGTCGCGTTTGATGTCATTGGTGATCTCGCGTTTAGCGACTCATTCGGCGCCCTTGATAGGTATGCGTACCACGAGTTCATGATCGGGGTGGCCCGCAACCTGAAGGTCTTCAGTGTCTTCCAATAACTCAGCGTTTACCCATGGGCATTGAAGGCCATGAGCGTTGTGACGCAGATCATTCCAGCTGCTGTCAAGGGGCGCGCAAAGCACTTCGGCTTCGCTGCTGAACGAGTCGAAGCGCGCATCGCTCGCGAGACACATCGAAAAGATTTCATGTGGTACATCCTGCGGCACAACGAGAAAGATGAGCGCGGCTTGAGCCGACAGGAGATTTACTCCAACGCAGGCCTGCTCATCGGTGCAGGGAGCGAGACGACGGCGACTTTGCTGACAGGAACCACGTACTATCTACTGAAGAACCCAAGGGTCATGCAGAAGCTGAGATCCGAAATCCGGAGTGCCTTTGACTCGGATGCAGACATCAATATTACCTCCGCTTCCCAGCTTCCCTACCTTAGCGCCGTGATGGAAGAAGGTATGCGCCTGTATCCTCCTGGTCCAGCAGCAAACGTCAGGGTCACCAACCACGCAACACGCATCGACGGCAACATAGTGCCCAAAGGAGTTCGCGTTTCCGTACAGGCATGGACTGCACACCGATCTAAGAGCAATTTCATCGATGCGGAAAACTTCATTCCCGAGCGCTGGCAGCCTGGCGTGGACAAGAGGGTTGTCAATGACAAGCGCGATGCCGTTCAGCCATTCTCCTACGGGCCCAGGAACTGCCTCGGCAAATCTCTCGCATACGCCGAAATGTACTCTATAATGGCTCGGACCTTCTACAACTTCGACATGGAACTTTGCTCTGAGTCAGAAGGTTGGCTAGACCAGCGTGCTTTCATCTTCTGGGACAAGGGCCCTCTCTGGGTAAACGTCACGCCTCGCGCTTAGTAAAACGCTTCCATGTCCATAACTCCAAGCATGCGATCTGCGCTACGTGTCTGGCTGCATAACAAGACTATGAGATATAAGGCGCTTGTAGTCCCTTGCATGCAAACATACACAAAGGTGTGAGATACATCAATCTCTGGCGTTTACAATACTCTCGATGACAACTGATCCATCCTCCTTACCCCTTCCCAGGCTGTTTTTGGCCTTGGGCGGTTCTATTAGTGTTCGTATGGTTGTCAGATTTGTATCTTAATAAGTTATTCAGTATGTTACTAAAAAGCATAGTAGAGTGTTATAGATAGTGATAACAGTATATAGGTTCATGGGGCTAGAACGTTGCGAGGTGAAAGAGGCTAGGGCGGTACTGCTGTCCTTTGGTTGTTGATTGATGACCTAGAGAAAGTTGGGGTAAAGTCCTGTAGCATTTTATTGCAGCCCTTCCCGGTGAAGTCATCATAGACCGAGAATCACTGATAGCACGCATTGAGAGTCGGACGGTTTTAGAAGTCTACCATGTTATATTGACAGACTACATGATGTGAAACAGTGTGTTGAAGCACTAACGGAAGAAGGTCCAAAGGGATAGAAATAGTGAGAGAATGACTGCGGTCAGTGAGGAAATCGAAAGCAAAACGGCAAACGAGTAAGTTACTCAAGGCAGTAGGCAATTTCCCAGCCGGATCGCCTCCCTTCCTGAGCTAGCCACTTTGGACACGCCAATCTAACCCAGAAGTCAGCGTCGAAGTCGAGGAGCATCGGAGATGCATCCTGTGTCCGAGCGGCTCCATATACCCCGTGCAGCCACCATTCTAGGGCATGGGGGCTCCAGAAGGCCTCGATAAGCGGGCTCCGAGAGTCAGCCGTGTGGAGCTCGCGTTTTGTGGTAGGAAGTGCACAGCCGTTGAAGAGAGAAGTTCCAGGCGGGACAGGGAGGGTCAATCACCCGTGACGGTCCCGCCGGGGCTTGTCAAACCATCGTGCTCTGCTCTTCCAGTCACGAAGCAGGATCTGCACACGGCTTACCCTTGGAGCCCGCTCATCGAAGCCTTCCAGAGCCCCCGTTTAAGGGAATGCCGGGAGACGATGATCGGTGGAGCCTAGAACACACGCAAACATCAATATCTTGTTCGCTGCGAGGAGACACTTACCTCCGTCCGGTTCAGAAAATCGAGAAGTTTGCTACAAGGCCCAGCGCCTCCATCGCGGCTTTGACCACGGCGATATCTTTGCCCGAGTCGAGGTAGATTGCACCGATTATGGCCTCAACGGCGGCGGCAACGAGCTTATCGGAAACTCGCCCAAATTGCCCTGGATGGGTGACAATGTGGTGGCTGAGTGCACACCCATGGCCGACCCGAGCAAGGCTTGCGTTCCCGCCGACGTCTACAACAATGTTGTGGCCGCGTCCTGCCTCACCATCAGCAAAGTCTCACCAGCCTGAAAGTGAGCGCACGCACCTTTCGTGTCTCCGGTCAGATACCAGTTGTCGAGCAGCGCAAGCTTCAGCGCTGCGTCTCCAAGGAGTGCTAGTCTCTGGTTTGACTCGCGGCGACGGAGACCCGTCGTGTCCAGTGCCTCAGAAAGGATGTCCGGGTCGGTAAATTTATACCCAGTGACAGCCTCTATGGCCGCTGCTATGGTACTCGATACTCAACTGCGCCATTTCTCTGCTTACGTGCACAGGGTGTAGTCTGTCGACGAGTTGCAGGTAGTTATTACAGTGTGCCTCTTGCACGCTGATTGAGGTTGGTAGCGATAAATTGGCACTGTGTGGCTCGAAAGCGACGCCTTTATAGCTTCTTGCCCCAGAATCTATCTTCTGAGAGGCTGGCGTGGCTTGGGGGCTCCCCAGAAATCGGTATGGTAGGAGGGCACATGTGCCGGCTCAATACTCTGTGCTCCCAGCCACCATTATCGAACAGCTGGCGGAACTTGTCTGCACGTGGCAGCTACACACCAACAATCCACACATTTCCACGGGGACAAGTCGACATCTCCGAGATGTGACCGTGTCTGTTACATGTCACTATCAGTAGTACGATAGATTGACAATACTCGGTATGCGTTCTTACGAAGATAGTCGGCTGCCTTTTTAGCCCGACAAGTATCTATACATTTGTGCTACAAGGACTCAGACCTGATTCAGCCTTAACACCATGTCCCCATGCAAAGCCAAGATCAACACACTGACCGCTCTCCCTACTTCGGCCACTTCTTCCAGCCACGGCCGTGTCCCCGCTGACCGCAAGTTAGCATCAATCAAAGTACGCAAATGTGTGAACCGTCTCACCTCCTTCCACTGCTGTATCATGCCCGGCATCTGCAGCATAGCCTGTCTCCTCTTTTCCAGCCTTCCCTTGAGTGTCCGCTCCCACTCCTTACCCTTGACCCTCTGGCCCACACCCGTACCTTTTACCCTCAGCCCGTGCTCTTCTCGTCGTCGCGTTCGCTCCTCGGTCCCCTTAACGGTGTACGGCAGCAACTCCTCCACGCCGTGCTGCTTTGCGAGCTTCACCAACTCGGCTTGTCGACGCAGAGAGAAGACGGGGTTGTGCCACCGGCCAGTTATTGGGTGCTTGTGAGGTAAGAAAGGGTTCTTGTACTCGGATGCTGAGGCCGAGGACGGCGGTTCAACGGAGACGATGTTCTCGGTGGGGGCATTGGGGTCAGAGGAGGATGTGTTCTCGGCGATTGTGATAGTTTGCGGCGAAGCTGGCGTCGAAGACGCGCTGCTGATGCCTTGTCGCAAGGCAGGCGGTGGGAACTTGTGGAAGAAGCTGAGCAGCCGTGGTGGAAGAGCCTTTGCGGCCTTGATGTACTGCTGCCGTACGGATGCCATAGTGAAAGAGGGGACGAAGGCGTTGATAGTCGGAATTAATCTTCGAGAGCTTTCAACCTCAAGGCGCGGATGCAACCGTACGGCGAAACGTACTTGCGGCAGCCGAGGCGCCGTCGCTATGTGAGCTTCACGTATCGTCGTCACAACCGTCGAAGCGAGTAAGTGTTCACCCGAGTTGTGCATCAGCTCAACCCAGTGAACCTCGAACGACGATGCGATACTCGTGTCTAGGGGCGCTGGCCCTGAGCCTTGCCAGCGTGCAAGCCTTCCGAGACACGTCCCCCTTCTTCCTCTTCTCGACCTCTGAGTAAGCCTTTGCCTCCGCCGCTTCCTGCCACGCTGTACTAAGTCTCCTGCCAGACTCGTGCCCACCATCCTCGACCACTCTCAAGCTGCGACTTCAGGCCGCCTAGCCTCCCAGATCCCGCAGGCGCTGAGCGAATGTCCCTCCGACACGTATATCCTCGTCTCTCAACCTGGAGTCTCCGCCGCCGACTTTGCCGGCCAATCGTCGACACCTCATCTCAGGAAATACATCGAAAGAGAGAATTACAGCGTTGTGTCGTCTGTGGCGGTACCGGATGTTGTAGGAGCGCTGGACACGTCTGCCATCTCAAGGTTCCTAGAAACGGACTGCAAGGCAACCCCGATGAGTGTGGACACATTCAGTAAGTTCCCCATTCGCGGTTGGGTATATTGGGTCGTACATGGACACCAACTCGTGTGGTTTGTAAGTCATCTCTCAACTAACACCGTGGCAATAGATGGATATATCACCATGGATGACGTATTTCCACGGGTGATCAGAGTTGATTTCCCTGTACTTCCGATGTCTGGCAAAGACCGAGCATTGAAGCTTGCTCAGCATGGTGGGTCTCAGTACAACCAACGTATGGCTTTGAGATCTTCCTGACAAGGAACCAGACTCGTTTCTCAACGCCCTGGTGGCAGGGCTCCGTCGTCAGACTTACACAGTCATCTACACTACAACGCCTCCTTCAGATTCACACGATACCGCTCCACAGCACGCTCCCCAGGTGTACCAGATGGACGAGCCATTCCCGTCTGGACTACATACGGACTTGAAGCGAGATCTCACTGGCTATGCAAGCTCCAGCAACAGCACCAACCTCAACTCGAATCTTCCACTCTTCGAGAAGTATCAGTTCCTTTCTTCCGGTAAGTGTGATGTTTTCTGTCTTCTCAGCGCGGAGCTGAACAGGACTGACGTACGTCTCAGGCATGTTCATGGGTCTCTTCGTTGGTCTGCTTCTCCTTATGATCCTGTACGTCGCCATCGGTGCTGTGTCCAGTTTGGAGGTATCGTATGCGGCGTTCAGCAAGGAGATGGGACCCTCAGCCCAGAGAAAGCAGCAATGAGATCTCACGGGGCGTGGGATACAGTCGGTTGCCGTTTGGGTTCAATTCATGTACATCAGCTCGTCATGACAACCTCGCGAATGAGGACTATCCCGACCGCTAAGTCGCTTCCATGGAGTCTCTGCAAGTCTTATGGAGTATCGTCACATCACGCGCCATGCTTCTCTCCGTACATCGAGTTCCTTTCCTTACACCGTGTCGCAGCCTGACTGCTGCTCTCCGAGTACTGTTTCATGTCTCAGAGGTAGGAATGCAAAGTGCACAATTGCTTCCCAAAGTTGAACAGGTCATAAGGAGCCGCTTCTGGAAACAACAAGTTGTCTGTTTGCGAAGCGCGGGATCTTCAGATTGTTCTGCAGTACACAGAAAGCCACTCTTGTGTTTGAGTAGTTTTGTTGTAGTCAAAAGGTTAGGTTCTAGACTTGGCACTACTGTACAAGAGGTGCATCGCCTCGCAATACTTCCTTCGGTCTGAATCCCAGTCCTGGTATCGTGCTCCTCAACAACAAACTACTACACACGACGCTGACACTGCTCAGCGCCATAGCCAAGCTGGCCCACACTGGGTCAAGTCTCACATGAGCGCCGTTGCTTTTCACCGGGTAAAGGACTCCAGCCGCAACAGGCAGGGCGATGAGATTGTAAACCAGTGCCCAGCCAAAGTTGAGTCGCACCCTCTGGAAGACGACACGACTGAGATCGATGAGGGTGAGAAGCGAAGTCAGCTGCGACGAGACAAGTACAAATTCCGCGGAGGATATGGCAACGTCTGAGCCGGAACCGATGGCGATGCCGACGTCGGCAACAGTCAGTGCTGGAGAGTCGTTGATGCCGTCTCCCACCATGGCTACTGTTGCCCTTCTGCGGCCGTGCTTGCTCCGGATCCCAAATACAGAGCGGGGTATGCCAGTGCCGAGAGACTTCTGCAGATACTCGATCTTGTCTGCTTTCTGGTCTGGTAACACGCCGGCGATCACGTTGTCCTTATGGATGCCAACCATCTCGCCGACAGCCCGAGCTGTTGTTGGATTATCACCTGACAGCATCCAGACCTGCAGGCCCCTCCTTTGGAGAGCGCTGACTACAGCGGCAGCCTCTGGACGGAGCGGATCTGACGCCGCAAAAACGGCCGAAAGAACCCACAAACTGGATTTTTTGTGTACACTGTCTATCCCATCCGCCTCCACGGGGAGTATGCGAGATGCAAGCAATGCGATGGACTTTCCCTCCCGCTTCCAGGTGTCCATGGTAGCAAGAACCTCGGGGTCGATGCCAACGCCGTTGTCAGCCATCAAGACTTCATTGCCGATGATGACCTCCGTGCCTTGTCCGTTCGAGGGCGAACTGGAGAAGCTGCCTTTCATGCCCCTCCCAGGTATTTCCGAGATCTGGCCGGTCTTGACGTTCTGTGAACCCCGTGACGCACAGAAAGACACCAAAGCCTTCGCAACTGGATGGCTACTGCTCTCTTCTACTCTTGCCACCATTCCGAGCAAGGCCTGCTCATCGTCGCCAGATATTTGTTGATAGCCTGTGATTGCCGGCTCGCCACCCTGGGTCAGTGTTCCTGTTTTGTCAAACACGACACAGTCGAGGGTGCTTGCTTCTTGAAAGGCTTCTCCTCCACCCTTCACAAGGATGCCATGATGAGCAGCCAAGCCACCCCCAACGAACAAAGCCGTCGGTGCAGCAAGACCAATTCCGCAAGGACAAGCGATAACGAAGACTGCGATGGAGAATTGCAGCGACCAGAGCGGCCAACCACCAACGCCTGTGTCTCGATAGCTTGCTGGTAAAGCACCAGAAAGTCCAAGCGCCAACCAGATGATGAAGGTTGAGACGCCGACTACGACCACAAAGGGTACAAAATGGCTGGTGATGACATCGGCCACTCGTTCGATAGGAGCCCGCCTTGTCTGGCCTTCGCGCACAACTCGAACGATCTGATCCAACATTGATGTACCCGAGACGCTCGTGACCCGCACCGAGACTGGACTCTCCTTGTTCACGGTTCCCGAGAACACCTCGTCGTTGACCCGCTTCGTGACAAGTCTTGATTCTCCAGTCAAACTTGACTCGTCAAATTTTGACTCCCCGTCGACAATGAGTCCATCGCAGGGTGGAGAGCCGCCATGGAGGACCCTGACGACATCACCGATCTCCAGCAAATCGACGGCAGTCTTCTGCATGGCCTGTGCAGACGAAGTCTCCGCTTGATCCGAGCCTCGGGAGTCCTTTGGAGTGGCCAAGAATGCCTCTGTTGGTCTCAAATTCCCCAGGAGGGTGACTGCATCCCCAGCTTTGGCCTTGCTGTACGCCTCGAGGAATCTGCCAATCAGTAGAAACATCGTCAAAAACACCACAGAGTCGAAGTACGATGAGCCAGCGGACATAGAAGTCATCCCTGAACGTACCGTCGCTGCTATGCCGAGCTCTGCGATGGATGAGAAATATGCAATCGAGGTTCCCAGAGAGATGAGGGTGTTCATACTCCCAAAGCGATAGAATCTTGATAGTATTGGGGTCGTGCTCTTGGGCCTCCACATCGCACGCATCTCTTTGAAGGCTCGAACGTGGAACACGTCCGCGGCGAGAAAGTATACAGGTGTGGCCATTATGAACAGAGCCCATTCCGCTCGGCTGACATCGCCTGCCCACATGGGTTGCATGATGTAATGGCGGATTGGATTCGTTGATTGAACGAGGGTCATCAAGACAATGCCTATGATGAACGTCGGTATGGCAACTATGATCGAGAGTGCCAGGCGAAGCAGGATGCGTAGCTGCTCACGAGCGTGCATCCTGCGGGAACGCTCCTCGAGAGTTGGAGGGTGGTAAACTGAGGGCTCAAGGGCAGGGTCTGCAGCCTTGATCGAAGCGACGATATGCCTGATGGTGAGCTCTGGAGGACGAGGCAGGTACGTTATCCTTAATATGGGATCAGACGTCGTGAGGGGTTTCTCGACCTCCACTTGATTCCCGAACTTTACACCCAATGCTTCTAGTATCCGAGGAGGACAGTGTTGGCAATACATGCCGTCGATTTGGATGGCAATCTTCCTTTTGAGGTTCGCCACTCGACCCTGCTTTGCTTCGGATAGGTCGTCCAGAGTGACCTCGTAGCCAATGTCTTCGATCGCCTCCTTGATATCTTCTTGATGATCCTGGCCTCTGAAGATGACTGTTGCGCTGTTCGAAATGAGGTTGACATCCACGCTCTCAACCCAGTCAAACTCTTTCAGAGCCTTGGTAATGCTTGCCACGCAGGAGCTGCATGTCATTCCCCCGATCGCGTATGATGCTCTCCAGACATCGGTCGAGGGTTGCGTGAGAGGTCTCGCGACACTATTGACCTCCTCAACACTTTCCACATTCGCCTCATACCCGATGTCTTCGATGGCCGTGACTATGTCTGGGACGTGGTCGCCTCCTTCGAACAACACAGAAGCGCTGTTGGTGATCAGATTGACATTGACAGTGCGGATCCAAGGAATCTGATCGAGAGCATGGGAGATGGCACCCACGCACGAGCTGCATGTCATTCCACCAATCGCCATAGAGGCTTGGTAGAATTTCGGGGCAGAAGGCGACGGTTCGATTGCGACAAACGGTATATTAGAGAGCTCGGCCTTCTCGTCAGCATTTCCGGCTACGACTCCTTCATGCAAGCTACTGGCGCAACAGCGCGACTTGTCGTCTTCGGCGTATTCCATGGAAGATGCCCTCTTGGCATCACCACCATCGCTGTTTTCTTTGCGACATTGATCGCAGTTCTCGATATGCTTCCTAGCACTCTCGGGGTCTCTGTCCTTGGTCTGATTACCAGTATGGCGCCACTGTTCGACAGCCTGCAGGAACCTGTGGTCCCAATCAAGTCCAGTCGTCTCTCCCTTTGACATCTCAACCGATCCGTTGTCTCGCAACACGCTGTAGATTTCGAACGCTGCGTTCTCGAGTGCCGTTGCTATGAGTTGTACTGACAGGGAGGACCGGTGGGTGACCGTAACGGAATGTGCGACGAATGAACATGAGATTGACAGTGGTCGTGGAGAAAGCGTAGAGAGGACGGAGTCTATTGTGGTAGTACAGGACGGACAATGGAGGTTGGGTATAAGAAACACATCGGTCTCCGTTGAGGAGTCGCTGTCGCCTGACGCCGGAAGCCCATCCATCTGGGGCAACACGTCGAGATTTTGATGGAGAAGGATAGGAAAAAAGCAGGCGACAGGCGATGTGTCCGTTGTGGAAGTGTGATTGCTAGTGTATTCATCGATTCTTTTGTACTCTACGAAGCGATTCATACTCTGACTGCTGATCGTGGGGGCAACGTCACCAAAGTCGTTCACACAGTATCACAAGCCTCAATCTCCGCTGATCACGACGTCGCCACCGAGGTGTCATCAAGGCACCAGAAGGGTGTCGAAAGGCGCAGATGTTGCGCAGATGCGTGGGAGTCGTCTGTGAGATCTGTATCTGAGAGGTTCGCAATAGTCGCGCATTCGGAAGCTTTGAGCGCTAGTACGGATCCGATCAAGTCACATTCTGTAATGTCGCAGAAGTCTCGCAGCACTTCATCCGATCTGGTCGCGCAGGTAGTCACGTGTGTACTGTAGGTATGTGATTGTCAAGCTGCATGGCGTTACGACGACAACGCCTCAACCAGACTTTCTAGCGTTTCTCTCCGATCTCGTCTCGTTTGCGTGTCTGTTCCAAATATCGGTTGTCAGAATGGTGTAGTGATTGCAATTTTGACACGGCTGCGCCATAACGTGAGCGGCATTATTGCTCGCACCGCTTCATCCGTGGTGTCATGGCCTGCTACGTCTTTGCCTCTGTGGAGCCCCATGTGAACTGTTTTCCGTCATCTCGAGGCCACCGTACGTCCATGGATCCTTCCTGGAAGTTCTGTCAAGCCGTGGTCCACGCTGACGAAAGCAATGTTGATGACGGTATCGAAGCGGTGGGATCTCGCAACTATGCCTCAGTCGCCAAGCGAGTATCGAGGGTCGAACGCGCAAGGGGTCTACGGCTGCTGGAGTCACGCCAAAACAACTCAAGTCAGGCTGGACATTGGAGTCGCCGACGTAGCGGTACTTGGCAGCCGAGCAGAGACAGGTCGTCTCCACCGTCTCAGCTTGCTTGTACACCCTCTATGATAAGGAGTCGTCTTGGCAGAGAGGTGGAAACATCCATTGAAGCTACTTAACGCTAGACTTCTGGAAAAGGCTTTCGTCCATCTCATTGACATACCACGCTGCATCGAACACGGATCTCGTCTCTCTTCACTCACATCGACAACATACCTCTACAGCGATGACCCCAAGCTCTCTTGCTCTAGCCTTATTCATATTCCTGTGGTCCGGCAGCTCCAATGCAGCTCTGCGCTCGTACAGCTTCACAATCCATCAAGGATCGAGGGCTCCAGGTAAGTGCAAGCCCTACTCCATACCGCGATATTGCTTCCTTAACGGCAACCTGGCAGATGGCGTTTCTCGAGAAGTGTATCTTATCAACAGCCAGCAACCTGGCCCTCAGATTGATGTAGACGAGGGAGACGACGTCGAAGTGTTCGTCAAGAACCAGCTACCTGTCGAAACCACCATCCACTGGCACGGTCAGTGTCTCAATCAAAGAAGGCCAAAAGCTCGCAGATTCTCATGCCGTAGTGGATGCCCCCTGCTTTGCAGGAACTGACTTTGTGACCATTAGGGCTCCTCCAGCGCGGGACACCAGAGATGGACGGCGTTCCTGGAGTTTCGCAGGTTGGTGTCATATTTTTTCCAGAGCGTGGGAAGCCATGTATCGTGTCAGCTCGCTGATCAGTGATCATTAGTTGCCCATCGCACCAGGAAGTAACTTCACCTACAAATTCTCTGTAAAGAACGAATATGGTTTCTATTGGTATCATTCACACTTCCGAGCCTACTACAACGACGCCATCCGAGGTGCACTCATGATCTATCCGGCTCCTTCGCGCATTCGACCATTCGAAAGCCTTGCCAGTAATAGTGCTGAGAAGAGTGCACTCCTACAAGCCGAACGCAACGCAACTTCTGTCCTGCTGAACGATTGGACACACAGTGTCTCCGATACCATTTACGCTCAGTATTTTGAGACCGGTACCTACCCATTCTGCGTCGACAGTCTTCTGGCCAACGGACTTGGACGGGTTCAATGTCTTCCAGAATCCATTTTGCAAGCTGGGACGGGTCTTGGACTCAATCTCCCTCTGGAAGAAACCACGAACACGTCCGTGGCCAGTGGTCCGATGACTATGGCGACTATGGCGAAACGGATGTCTACGGGCGACACCGTGAGTGCGGACAACATAGCCCAAGCAACGACTCTAGTGCATACATCCATGGCGTCAATGCCCGTTGGCATCTCTTCGTCCGCTGAGACGATCCCGTCGTCAACGATGCCAGTGTCGGCCGTGTCAATGGCAAGCAAGACCTCTTCAGCAGCCATGTCCGCCATGTCAGTTATGTCAGGCATGTCGTCATCGACGGCTTCCTTGAGCCCCCGTGGATGCACTCCACCTACGATGTTTAGGCCAGGATTCAATGCCAGCTCCATGGCTCCCGAAAACTGCGTGAACACAACCTCTCCTTTGTTGACCATCGACTCCAACTACACGCAAGGGTGGTTAGCTCTCAATCTAGTCAATTCGGGGGCAGTCAGCCAGCTAGCTGTATCTCTGGATGCGCACTCTATATTCGTGTACGCTGCAGATGGACTGTTCGTCGAGTTGCAGGAAGTGAAGGTCAGAATAAAATGCACCGTCTTCCGATTTGAGCTGACCAGGATAGGTTCTCTCCATCGCTGTTGGTCAGCGTTATTCAGTGATGATCAAACTTGATCAGCAACCCGGGGCTTACTTGCTGAGGTTCGCATCTTATCCAGGAGGTGATATGCAGCAAGTCATTGAAGGCCAAGCGATCGTATCGTACAATGTGAGCCGATCTTCCTACAGTCCGTCAACTCGAGCTGAGTGTTCGTTCTCTAGGCGGAATCACTTGATACGGGTGTCGAAGTCTTGGATGATTCCGCATCTACATGGATGCTGAAGAATGGATCAGCGGTTGCAAACGTCACAGAACTTGACCCCACCCTTCTTCGACCTTTTGAAGGCAACAACCCGCGATCTGGACCAGCTGGTCTCACCAAGACCTTCTTGGTCAGTCAGACGGGTATCGTGACGTGGGTGGTAGACCGTTATCCATACTCGGAACCCACCATACCAGTCCTCTATGGAAACACATCTGATGGATGGCAAGCTAATACCACGATTCACATGCCCTTCAACTCGACTGTCGATATTGTCATGATGATCGCGAATGATTCGATGGATACGGTAACATGACCTTCACAGAGATGTCTTGAACGGAGACGTCGTCCGATACTTGAGTCTTGTACCTGAAGGCTAACTCTCGATGCGTTTTAGATGGGCCATCCCATGCATCTCCACGGGCACAAGTTCTGGGTGCTAGGCTCTGGAAAAGGATCTTTCCCCTACAGTTCCGTTACAGATGCACCACTGTCTATAATAAACCTGCAAAACCACCGTATAGAGACACAGCCAATGTGCCGGCTTCTGGATGGCTCGCTATTCGGTACAGGCTCCAAACACGACGAGATCCCATTCAAAAATGTACGCTGACTCGGTGACCAGTTACGTGACCGACAACCCAGGAGCGTGGCTTCTTCACTGTCACCTACAGTGGCATCTCGTGGTAAGGTTTAAGCCCTGAAATAAACGTGTGCAATTCGCTGACAGAAACTCGTTCCTTAACAGAGTGGTATGGCATTAGTGCTTGTGGAAGGCGACCAAGAACTTCCTGGCATTCTGAGAGCTGCGAACATCACCACGACGACAGGGTCATCAACGCTTTCGCCGAGCGCTGCCGCCACTACTGCGTTCACAAGTGGAGCTGCTCTCGGAATACGATACCATACGTCGATGGCCTTGGTAGTTGTTTTCGCGACACTACTAAGCACCATTGTCTGAGAGGGATTCAATGATGTTGGATACATGAGTTTTGGCGGAATTTTTAGAGTTCTGTCAAATACAGAGACAAGATTCACGTGTGTTGGGCACCATGGAATGGGCGGTAGACAGCCCGTCATAGTCCTCAATCTGTCACTCAGATGACAAGTCAGGCGGTTTACTTCTCACAATCCAACTGGAAGGTGTCTGCAGTCTTGATGAAGACGGAACACCGGCAGGACGCCACTGACGGCGTACGAACAAGTAGAGGCAATTTAAACTGGTTCTGTGCATCCTACTGCGAGATCAAGTGCAATTGTGCAAGCAGAGCTTCTTATTTGCTTCTCCACAGTATCAAACGGATAGGACCTTGTTGAGCAGCTACGACACCATGTCGTAGGCTAGATGCTGACCACAGCATCTGCAGAGTGTTGATTGCATGCTTTGTCAAAGGAGTGTCGACGTAGTGCCAACCAAAGTGACTACAAATCATCCAGAAACCCCCAAAGGATCCAACATCGCAACCACCCCCCGAACACTCTGCTCTTCGATAAGCCCCTCTGATAGTGACAGCGCCTCAATCTGGTCCCCTGAGCTCGTCTGCTCGATCAATCTGATAGTGCCAACGAGGGATCAACTCCAGAACCATCCTCCAGATCCCGCGCACGTAGCAATTTACTTGCACTACTCCGAATCAGCAGCGGTCCGCGATGCCACTTCGGTCGCGGTACTTACTCCGCAAGACTTGCAGCCGCACTTCTCTCCGCCCGTGCAGCTCGAACCGCAGCAATCTTTGCAGTCACAGCCAGCCATGTGGATATCGGTGCGAGGGAGGATGACAGCGTGGTGTGGTGAGGCAGAGTTCAGACGAGAGAGGACTATGGGTATGCTTGGTTGATGTCGCGATAGGAGATGCTTGAGAAGGGATGGCCCGAGGAAATGGACTGTTGTCGGGCGAAGCACCTCTAGTTATATACCCTCCCCTCGCCCCGCTGCTGCTGTCGAGTTGACGTGGCCCCGGCAGCGCAGCTGACTGGAGGCGTGCAGTTTGGAGATCACGCCGCGCGCGGGCTGGGATGCGTATCCCAGTCGCAGTTCTGCATGCCCACGCAGGAAGGTCGACGTCCACCCAATAACGTCAAACGGCGGACGCGGAGGCGATAAGGCAGTGTAAGGGTGATGTGATGCAGTTGCGAGACTTGTGCTGCGGTGCAGGGTTGAAGCAGCAGCAGCAGCAGCTAAGAGAGCTGCGGGATTTGTGCGTCTACTCGGGCACGCAACTGTTCCTCGGTGCACCCGAGTCGAAACGACCGAGTACGTCAAAGGCTCGTTGGTCCGGAGCGATCCGACTTCAGAATGGGCAAGACGAGACGTTGACGCCGTTGCGCTATTTGTGCGGTGCTTGGTGTTGTGAGAGACTTGCACGTTCGGCTCTTCGAGACTACAAAGCATGCTTTTCGCTCCATGCTCCATATTGATTGAACTACTGGTCCACTCGGCAGGCTGAACATCCGGTCCTCCCAGTCAGAGAGGAGAGGCATGAGCTTTGCGAGCTCTCCTTTTCCATCTTCGACATCGTTCGGACATGTCGACTCTCATCGGAGACGATGCATGAGGTGCGAAAGCTTCGCCTGGAGCGCTATTCCTTTCCATTTTCCATCCCTTCTCAATGTTCAGTGAAAGCGCCAATGCCTCGAACCACAGTGTTACGAGTGTCCTCAATTTGATCCTGCGCGTTCCTCGAGCATTCTGATCCAGAAACGGTCTTTCTCCTTGGGCATATAGCATCCGACAATCTCACTTTCGCCTTTACCAGTCTGGGGGCTATCTCAAGGATGAGATCGTTACCAAGTCATCGTCCGTACGCGGGAGCTCCTCCGCTCGCAATCCTTGAAGCCCTCGAGCTGCCAGTTGGACGTGTGCCTCAGTTCCCCTCTTCTTCTCGAGCTCATCGACCCTCCGAGTTGCGGAGATCCAGCGACTTCTGACAATGTCGGCACACGAAGTTGTCAGAGACAGCACAGTCCCCGCCGCGAAGCCAGGGAGATTCCATCTTCCAAGCGACTCCGCTGAACACCTCGAACAATCTGCGTTAGATGGAGCGTGAGGAAAATCGACGGGTGGAGTTCCGGAACGCTGCCAGTTGTTACAGCAAGGTCGCATCATTTTGTTGGAAGTTTCAGCAGCAAAGGCGAAGCTACGTTCAGACAAGCTCTGTAGAGCAATCGTCGGCGAGAGCGCTCAGACCTTTTCGCATGAGCACTTGGAATGCTTGACACACGGAAGCATCTCACAGTTTGGGCGTAAGCTGGATGACATACACTAAAGGATGGCTTCTGCCACCCGAAGTTGCATCCTGAGAATCGGACAGCCGATAGTCTTGCACTCAATGCGAAGTGGGTTTCCAAAGAAACAGAGTTCTGATAGAGTTGCGGCATTGAACGTAGCAGGGAAGTGACAGTCCATTAGACATTTTAGTACCCGGGTTCTGAGACAGAAGCGGGTAGACGCTTCAATACAAAGTGACCATCACAGCTTCGATCCGAAGGACACTCCCGCTGGCGACCAAAAGCCTCGTTGACCAGAAACACACCAAACACTAGTAGAATAACGTCAGAGTACACCTTTGAAAGAGAGTAGGGATCGTCATGAAGAAGAGAACACAGCAACGACCAGCGCCTGCTCTTCAGCTTCTGATAGCTTCCTTCGTACACAGCAGATCGTAGAGCGAATGGCTGCTTACAACGTTCGATCCGCATCAAGCGTGAGCTTCGGGTGTTGTATGTGCTTTCTTGCCGACAGTCGCTCGTGTATGAGAGCACTGTGGTGTGATCGGCGTAGGATGTGTTGTGCGTGAGTTCAGACTGAGATGCAGCAGTGCTGGCGGAGCCGAACGAATACGTTGGTGTCAATTTGTCTACGAGTCGGGCTCAATCGACTGCTAGTCCATGTAGAAGTCGCCCTTCAGGATCCGCTCCTGGAAGTGATCGGGGACATTCGCCACCTTCGGCATCTCGCGGACAGGCGGCTCCATGACAGCCACGCTCTTTGCCCGTTGGTGAGGAGGAGAGCTCGGTCCAGTGGACACACCGGCGATGGACGATCTCTCCGCTCTATTTCTCAGATTCTCGGACCAGTTGAAGCCCTCACCACCTGCATCGGACTCTAGTATCAGCGCATGAGCTTTGGACGGGCGTGTAGTAACAATGCTGTATGAAGACAAACCTCGACCTTTGGCAGTCGGGGAAGAAACAGCTTTATTGACGGAAGCTCTACCATTGACGTTCCCAGAGCCAGTAGTCTTCACGTCACGCAAGGCTCTCGCACCGAAGCTCATGCGGCGAGCAAAGGGTGTTGTGGGCTGGCTTGTAGTGGCTGTGTCATGGTCCTCGATTGCACTTTCGTCGATCGAGCCGGAATTGGCACTTGAGATGCTCTCGCCGCGGGACCGAAGGCTGCCGAAAGGCGAAGTCTGATTGGGAGAGCCGGAGAGGCCGAGGGTGGTTACAGACAGGCGTCGGCGGTTTGCTTGAGCGGCTGCCGTAGTAATGGGACCAGCATTGGCACTGGTGCTGTCCTTTCGACCGAAGAGGTCTGCAAAGGTTTGGCCGGCAAACGAGGCGCGGCGTCTGCTGGGAGGGGAGCCGGACGGCGGAGGGGAGTTTCGGTCAGTCATGGCAGTGATGTTCAGAATCTTGAGGTTGTTTGTTTGGCTGTTGTAGGGGGTTTGATTGGAGGAAGTGGGGATTGAAGAGTGCTTGAACACTCGACTGGAGTGTGTTGTTGGTTGTCGAGAGCAGGGCGGGTCACAGTCCAAGACGAAGACAAGGTAGGGTGTCGACGAAACGCTGGAAGCTGACGCCGTCTGCTGAGGCTTGCGTTGTTTGTTTGGCGTCGGTCAGCTTCCAGGGAAGCCGCGTACGTCAGCGTGGAGTGATCAAAGAGCACCGCTGCAGGAGCCGAGCTGTCGCCGTGGTAGAGCGTATACCGGTCGAGCACGATGGAAAAGTAGTGGTTCGAGAAGCTGCAACAGTCGGGAGATGTCGATGCTGGAGCAGAGATGCAGTTGTGGGATGTGGAATGCCTTTACGAAGGGAGTCGAGCTATCAACTGCAGCTGCTTTCTTTATCGGGCTCTAGAATCACGCTAGCACTCCCCAGGTCCGTGCGCCGGATTGCGGGGAAGAACGCTGGGACGCATGGGGGAACTTCGGATGGCAATCACAGCACCCGCTCACGCCGGCGTGCAGCCGGCCTCCTGGGGTTGTGTTCAGGGTAACGTTACGGTGAGAGAGGGTTAGGGGTCGACATATAGTACCGTTTGGATCGTTGTATGAAGGCCTTCTGACAGTCGCGGTCGAGGTGATAGCGATCCGCTTCAAGGCTTTGTCCCTGATCCTCGACTATAGGTTTCCCCACCCAAACCACCTCTTCCCCATGCATCTCACAAGTCCCCATTGACACCCCCACAGCACGAAGCCAAACGCAACCTGTATGCCGCAGCACAACCCGATCCTGCTCAGATACACTGCAGCATCTCCTATGCTCCCTCCCTTCCCAAGGACCAGACTTGTCAGTGGCCCTCCAAGTGGCGGATAGACATTTGTTCCGTACCACGAACTACTGATAGGCGGAGACGCGGCCGCGTTTGCACCAGGAGCCGAGCCGGAAGTGAGGAAGTTGATAGCGAGGCTCCGTAACATGATGGCATGGAAGGGAATCATGAGAATGCTGTATAAGTGGTCGTCGATTTCGTGGATGAGATACGCGGCGGGCGCAGTAGAAAGAGAGGTTGCGTGGTGAGGACGACGAGGTTGTAAACTTTGAGCGTGGAACCGGTCGCTCGTCTCGAGAGGTACGGGTACGGGTAAACGTGCATCCTCGGTGGATGGTGGAACCAATTGATTGCCATTGCCTGCTGGCCCGTTGGACGTAAAGCTTCTGGGTCTTGCATATGTCCATCCAAGGAGATGAAATATGCCGTTGCGTATCATGACGAGATTGCGAATAACGCTGGTGTTGCTTTGCACACCAGCCAACTCTGCATCCATGAGTTCTTCTTCCTCTTCCTTTCCCTCTTCTTCTTTTAGTCCATCAGCCCTGTTTGGCTCTATCATACCTGGAGGACTGATGGCAGTGAATTCGTATGGACTCAGCCCCCAGCAGATGAGATGAACGATCATAGGCGACGACAGGCCAGACATAAGCCAGAGACTGAAAGATCGAAGATCACATGCTGAAGGGAGTGGCAGTGATCGAACTGGCGACGACGTGGAGAACGGGACGAATGATCTTACAAGTGGATATCGAGATCGAGCTGGGATAAGGTACAATGCCTGAAGATTCGAGTACGCAAGGAATGGATACAGAGCGACCCGAGAGAAGGCTTTGAGTCTGTCGGTACAACAGTGTCAGCTCCATGGCTAGCAGGAAAATTAGCGACAGTCTGACGCGGACTTACATTCTATCAAGCCATAGGACAAAGACGTGAGATCGGTTTCGATTTCTCTTCGATATGCGCATGGCCAGAAGTTTTTGGTCGAGAGTATTGGTTGAGTATTCGATCAGGGAGTCCAAGGCAACCTTAAAAACATCGTACGCTAAACCTGACGGCACACCTGCGAGTACGAATCTGTGAGCTCCTGACTGTATAATATCCGCTCTCAGGATCCCAAGGAATAGTGCACTACTTGGAATACGAAAAACCTGGACGAAGACAATCAGTCAGAAGTCAGTCACCAGTAGAGACCATAATTCCGTACCAAGATGCGAGCCAAGAAAGCGCTGATGCGGGACCCGCCGAATTGGTATAACAGCTGGGCGCATAGGCAGATGTCATGACCGCGTCTGTCCTCAAGCCCTCGATAATCAGGCGTCTCTTTGACAAGCCGAGACGAAGGCGTGACATCTGGAGTGCGATGCATTGTCCCCGGAGCATCTCTCTCGCACACACCAACGATGGCAAGTACTTCATTCTGTGCATTCCTCATCGCACGTGCTGATGTACGCAAAGATGGGTCGATGGGATGACCTCTCTCGTCGTATCGCTGCACATGTTGACCAGCTGTGCTTTGAGGGAGCTGCAGGAGTCCAGCAGGATCATCCGTCTGTATGATCTGATCTCCGATGTCTGTATTCTGAAACCGCAGAAGCTCATCTTGTTCAAGAGGTTCCAGAGCAGAGCGGCCCTTGAGACTCTGTTAGTCTGTGCTCCCATTTCTGTTTATCGCGAACAATGGCAACAGCATGACTGGGCGGTTCTGAGGCTTGTTACACAGAGTCGCGTTAATGGCTCTTGGTTTGTCCAGCGGAACGTAGCAGAATCTTCCACGCATGCTCATCACGTAGCTCAGATGTGACGCAAAGAAGCATGATAACAGCGCTTGACGAGGCGAAGGGCAAGGAAAAGGGAGAGTTTGAAACGGGTACACGACGTGATGCTGAAGCTGGAGGACTGGTCTATTCCTAGCGCGCCTTTAAACCCATTGGGGTCTGGAGATTGACAGCAAGATACTCACAAGAGCCAGGCGCATCAGATATGCCTGTCTTCCCATGGTGGATGTTCATCGTCAAACGTTTTCGTCTCATCTGGCCATCAGCGAAGATGTTGAGGCAAGGCATGGGGAGGAAGAGGGAGTGCTCTTACGCCTGCCGGCCTGTGGCTTGTGATGCTGATGCTCGGCAGGTCGGCAGGCTCGCAGGCGGTGTGGAATGGCCCCTGGCTTCTGCCGGGAAGCTCGTCCCAAGAATGTTTCTCTTCGAAAGTTCGATACAACGGTAATGAAATACTCACGATCTTGCTAAGCGCGGACCCCAGCTACAGAACTACTATGGAGTGCATTCCGCAGTGACTTTGCCGTTACCTCCTTGCCAACTGAGAGGAAGAATCCCCCAAGGATGGCGCACAAGGTTGAGAGCAGAACCACCTTCGAGCCAAGCAATGTCATCCAGCCAATCTATACTGGCGGAAGCGTCGCGCTGGGACAGGATGGTCGACTACTAGCTACCTGCCTGGGTGAAGATGTTCTTCTCACTGATCTCCATACGGGCGAGCAGCTTCTGAGGATTGAAGGCGTGAGTCCTCTTCGTCTTGGCAGCTTCGAATACGGAACTGACATGTTGACGAAGTTTGTAGGATGGCGAAAATGTCACTAGTTTCTCCTGTGAGTAGCAACGCAGACTTCGCGTCCTGGTTTGGGGTGTTGACCAAGATATCTAGTGGCACCCGATTGCGTGCACTTAGTCGTATGCTCTCGTTCTCTGTCGATGCGCACTTATGCCCTGAGCGGAACGAAGAATGACACACGCGCCGAGGTTCGGCGAACACTGAAGCCACATGCCGCACCCGTTGTCACATCCTCAATCGATCGAACGGGGACACTTCTTGCGACTGGGGGCGCCGACGGGGTTACCAAGGTGTGGGACATAAGAGGCGGATTCGCCACTCACACCTTCCATGGCCACGGCGGGTTAATCACGGCTCTACATTTCTTCGAAGTCAGCACCTCAGAGCCGGAGACCGCACCTAGGCATCGCAAAAGCAAGAACAAGAACAAGCAGGATGGTGCCACGGAACTCTCCGCGACAGAAGGCGAAGCTACCTCAGGCTTCAGACTGGCAACGGGGCATGAAGATGGCAAAATCAGGATATGGGACCTTCACAAGCGGAAGAGTATAGCGGTGCTCGATTCGCACGTCTCCGTTGTACGGAGCTTGCAATACAGTGAGCACAAGAACGCACTAGTTTCCGGTAGTCGTGACAAAACGGTCATGCTGTGGGACGGACGAACCTGGAAGAACCGGAGTACAATGCCTATACTGGAAAGCGTGGAGAGTGCAGGCTTCCTCAAAGATGGTCAACTGATATATACAGGCGGCGAAAACGGTCGGTTGAGGCTATGGCAGACGAAGGATGGCATGGAAGTTACGCAGGAACAGCAAGCGGGTGCCGAGACCGAAAGCATCGTGGAGATCTTGTACCTCAAGAGCTCTCCATTCTTGTTCTCGGTACACGCAGATCAGACTTTTGCGCTACACTCTCTCGCCTCCATCGACTCGGCGTATGCGGAGGATAGGACGATTGAGCCGCTGCCTGTCATACGACGTATATCAGGTACACACGATGAGGTAATCGACCTGGCGTACGTGGGTTCGGACCGCAATCTCATGGCTATCGCAACAAACCTCGAGGACATCCGTGTCATCTCAGTTGCCACATCACCATTAAGCCCAGCTCCATCATTCGACGAACAATCAAGCTCGCCCATTGGTGGCAATTACTTCGGAGCGGACATTGCACTTCTGAAGGGCCATGAAGACATCATCATCTGCCTAGACATTGATTGGTCCGGTCACTGGCTCGCTACGGGTGCGAAAGATAACACGGCACGGCTCTGGCGCATCGATCCCGCATCAAACGCCTACCAATGCTACGCTACTTTCACAGCGCATGCCGAATCCCTCGGTGCCATAGCTCTTCCTAGAAATGCTCCTCTTGCTGGATCACCCGCTCATAGTAAGCCACTAGAGAATCCGCCTGCCTTCCTCATCACAGGGTCGCAAGACAAGACGATCAAAAGATGGGACATCCCGCGATCGGAGCGAGGTTCCGTGACACGGCCACGAGCGACGTATACACGCAAGGCCCACGACAAAGACATTAACGCCATTGACCTTTCCCCGACATCTGCCATGTTCGCTTCCGCATCCCAAGACCGTACTGTGAAGATCTGGTCCATCGACGAGGGCGAGAGCGTAGGCGTCCTTCGCGGCCACAAGCGTGGTGTATGGAGTGTTAGATTCGCTCCCAAAGAAATGTCACCCATTAACAGCGACTCTGGCACCGCGAGCAGTACGAACAAAGGTCTCGTAGCAACAGGAAGTGGTGACAAGACGATAAAGATATGGAGCCTGAGTGACTACAGCTGTCTGAGAACATTTGAAGGCCACACTAATAGCGTCCTGAAGGTCCTTTGGTTGCCTCATGTCAAGGAATCAGAGGGCAGTCGTAGTAAAAGGGGACCCCAGCTTGCGTCCGCTGCTGGTGATGGGCTCGTCAAGATTTGGGACGTGCAGACAGGGGAGGTCGCGACTACACTTGACAACCACGAGGATCGTGTATGGGCGCTCGTCGTAAAACCACCGCCAACTTCTTCGCCAGCCGCAGATGAAGAGAAGGAGGCTGAAAAAGAGGCTACGACCCTTGTATCGGGTGGTGGTGATTCTGTAATAACCTTCTGGACCGACACTACTACCCTTACCACCACTTCTCGTGCAAAGGCCCAGACAGCGCGTGTAGAGCAGGACCAGTCTCTGCAGAACTACATCCGGAACGGCAGCTATCGAGAGGCCATCACCCTAGCCTTGCAGCTTAATCACCCAAAACGTCTACTTGATCTCTTCAAAGCAGTCGTAAACAAGCAACCACCTGACGAAGGGAGTTTGTCCGGCGTGAAGGGCGTGGACGACGTCCTCGCGGAGTTGGGGAATGAGCAACTGTGGATACTGTTGTGTAGACTTCGGGACTGGAATACCAATGCTCGGAACTCTCACATTGCGCAGAAGATCTTCTGGACCTTGATGCGGTTGTGCCCAAAGGAGCGGTTCGTCAAGCTGAGGAGAAGTGCGAAAAGAGAAGCGGACAGTGGTGAGGAAGGCGCGGTTGTGAAGAAAGGGACAATGAGTGATGGCGGGAGTCTGAAAGAGGTGCTGGACGCCCTGAAGGCGTATACTGAGAGGCATTACAGCCGCATGCAGAAGCTGGGTGATGAGGCATACTTGGTCACGTATACGTTGCAGCAGATGGATGAGGTGAATGGAATTGATCTGGATGGACTGAACACAACAGGTGGGACAGGAGGGGCGCATGGAGAGGACGTGATGATGCTCGATGGCTGAACAGGTGGATACTCGAGCCAACAATATACCCTCACTCGAAAGCCAGGCAGCTCCAGAAGAAGAGAGGGATGGTGTTAGATTAGTCGAGTGATAGACTGCATATATCGTCTTACAGAATGCCGTATACGCTCCTGTGCAGCATGCTTGCTGTGGAGCGAGGACTCCACTTTTGCCACGGGCAAGTGCCCTGAAAAGCTTCCTTCCTCCTCCGCACCCCTCTCTTCTTCTCTTCATCGAAAGTTTATTCCACCCAGGCTTACGAAATTTGGCTGCCCGTCCTGCCCGTGGACTCGGAGTTGAAGATTGACTGGGGAGACCGATCAGCCTTCATCAAGAAGCGCATCTAGTCTTTCGGGACACTGAGTTGCGACTCCCGTTGGAAGGCGACAATCTTCTCAATCCACGCAACCGTCACGATGGCTGCATAGACGCCTGGCTGGCCTTGCGCCTCTCAAGCCAAGCCTCTGTTGAACACACCTCTCTCACTGTACTACAAGAATGGATTCTGGTGTTGCCACACCGACGCTGGGCTCGTCCGGCTGGACAACGCCCATGATCGCGACCTCAGGCTACGACACACCTATGATGGGAATCGAATCGTCTATCGCGCGTCTCTCACTTGAGTCCGAGCCTAAGCAAGCCTTCCGCTTCTTCGATCTGCCCTCTGAACTGCGTATCCGCATTTACGAGCTCGCTCTCGTCCTTCCTCGAACCATTGACCTCGATCCCACTAATTTCCGTCGTATATCGCCTCGTCTGGAAATGTTCTTGACATGCCATCGGATGCATGAGGAAGCATACAGAGTGTTCTATGGCCAGCACACCTTCCGGCTCTTCCCAATCCACGGGCGATTCTTTCACACGAAGCAGCCGCTGCTCGCTCGTCTGCCACCACGCTACCGTGCAGCAATCACTACGGTAGAGCTTCGTCTGGGGCCAGGATGGGGCAAACCGCCGAAGTGCTGGAATACTTCCCCGCGTCTCGGTCTCGCAGACTGCTCGCACCTGCGCCAACTCAAGATCTTCGTTGAGATCGACCCCTCAGACGATATCTTTCGAGGCTTCAGAGTCGCGGACAATTTCTATACCGTCTTTTCGAAGGACCTGGTGCAGCAGATCTGTGAGCAGGTGCCCAGCTTGAAGGAGGTGCAATTTGATGCGTATCCGGCTGTGCAGAAGAGTGCGCCTCTAATGCAGGAACTACTGGCTGAAGTGAAGAGCAGAGGAAAGAAAATCACATGGGGACCTTTGAGGGGCTGGGATGAGCACAGAGAAGATGCTTTTGGACGGATTGGACTGGAGGATGCAATGGCTCTGATGAAGCTATAAGTCTAGGAGTTGAGCATGAACGGTTGGACGAAGCATGACAAAGCCGTCGCTGCTGCTGTTACAGCTTGCAGGCACACGAGCCTGGCAGTAGGGTATACACGAGTCGTAACGCCATTCGGGGTTGACTCTGCCTTCCAGCGTACATTATGCCGTGATTGGCAGTATACATGAAAACGAGAACAAATCGAAGATCCAGGGGATCATGAAGCAGGTAAATATCTTTGCGGGTACGAAGTCCCAAGCGTCAGTTTCAACGTCTGGTGCTGTCGGTGCTATGATAGGAGGTTCTCTCTGTAGTGAGCGAGTGGCAACGGCTGTGTGCGAATGGACGATTCGAGCTCGACCTCAAGCAAGGAAGTCACAGCCCAATTCACAACAATGTGCAACCATAGTAGCGTCAAAATGAACTGAGTACTCTCCACTTGCAAACTTAAGAGATGTAAGAGCTGTTAGACTCCTCAAGCTGCTATCGGGTGCCACAGAGCACAGAAACTCCGAAGCAGATGACTATCGCTTCCGATATGTGGCCTGCTGATCAGCAGCAGCATATATCAACTACGAACCTCCGCCCACTATCCCCCCTCCCCATCGCCTGTGCGCAACATGGTCCGTGGCGAAGAGCCTCTCCTCGTCCAACGCCCCTCCTCCGAGCATTCCTCCATAGCCGCCGAAGAAGAGGAAGCCCTATTGACAGGCGAGCGGACAACACGCAACCCCAAGTACGGCCGAGCCTTCTGGCGTGAAGTCGGTCTGTTCGCGTGGGCCACCATCGCAACAGCCGGCATCATCATCCTCGCCGTCGTCTACCAGAAACAGCAGCAAACCGCCCGTCGCCATGACGATACCCCTGCTCCCTCGGGGAAACGCAACCTCATCTTCATGGTCTCGGATGGCATGGGCCCGGCCAGTCTGAGCCTCACGAGAAGCTTCAGGCAGCATGAGCATGGGCTTCCGTGGGGGGACAAGCTGGTGCTGGATGGGCACTTGATTGGGCAGTCAAGAACACGGTCGACATCGAGTCTAGTCACGGACTCGGCAGCAGGAGCCACTGCCTTCTCC
>NAJN01000283.1:0-10475 GCA_005059845.1 Cryomyces minteri
CATGCAACATGCAACATGCAACATGCGACATGCAACTCACGGTCTGTAGCTCGTTGTTGATTTGGAAGGCCCTGCCATCTCTGCTCCACGAGCTGCAAACTGCCGATCTGCGGAGCAACGTTGCTCGCAAACGTGCAGACCGAATCACGATCTCGGCGCCCGACGATGGAGTTTCCCAGGTGAGAGAGGCACAGGCCGTTGCTTGGCAGGCAGGATCAGAGACCACGTCGGCATGGAGACTGCAACTACTGCAGAGTGACTGCCATGACCACAGTGCTTCGGCAGCGTGTTGACGTCGGTGGTCAACTGGGGAGGCATCGCAAACATTCCGAGCAGAGACTCCCGAGCTGTGTGGACTACGGGCTATTGCCTGGGGTCCACAAGCTGTCTTGTGTGGCAGAGATGCCTGCATGTCCCCAGCAATAGCCAGTAGCAGAGGCAGCAGTAATAGGCCAGTGGAAGTCAGACCGCTTCCACCACAAGCTATCGATGTCACCGCGGAGGTCTAGTACGTCGACTGCCACAACCAGCGACCCGTAGTCGGGGTAGACCTTAGAGCATTGCTCGCCCGAGTGTTTTGCGCATCTGCAAGATCGGCCGGTCTGGTATTGTGTCTGAATACGGCGCGATGTCTCGGCGCCCGCGTCACGAACATCGCCCCACGCCGTCGCCGACGTCGATGCTGCGTGACTGGAGAAGAGCACGTGCGTGCGACAGCGCAAGCCGGCGTGCTTCGACACGGTAGCAGGCTTCCCGACACGTCTCTCGTAAGCTTCCCAGTCAGGATCTGCTATCCAGACACTGCACCCGTGAGCACTTCCTGGCCCCGATGATCTCTTCTACCGTTTTCTCTAGGCAACGGGTGCATGTCGCACTCGACGACGCGTTCTCTGAAATGTCGGCCGCCGTTCGCTCCAGAGGGTGAGCTTCCTCGTTCCCCACATCACTCGAACGCTGCGACGGGGGCAGTCTCGATCCCTCTTCCACGCAAGGGCTTGAGTGCTCCCAACGAAGAGGGCGTTGGACGGCATCGAAGCCGATGCGACAAGACGCCGCCGTTTGTCGAGTCGTTCCTCCTTGCCGAGAGTCAGACGGCTTGGGAACCACCGGTCCTTTTCTTCGTGGCGTACTTTCTGGCTGTGCGAGAACCGGTACGCGAGAACCGCACATGACATGTTAATCTCCAGGTCCTCCATCCCCAGTACTCAATTGCACCGTTTCCTACGCCCGCACTGCCCACGCCGCCGTGCCCGTGATAATCACTGCACACGTACGGCCGCAAGCATCCCCCCGACTGCGGGTCCAGCGTTGTGGAACAAGGGAATCGGAAGACGCCTTCAGGACTCGCGAACATAACAGGCCTTCGTGAGGACCCCGTGTACCACTTCCTCGTGACCCATCGCCGCCTCATCCCCCCCCCAAAACACGATTCCCTTGACAAGCCCAGCCCGCACATGCATCTCCACGACGCTGGCTCCTCCAACGCGACGCCCTAGTCGTCGTCCTCATCGCTCCCCTCGCTCCACCCTTCCTCGTACTCCTCGCAAATGCCCCTCAGGCCGTCACACAGCGCCTCGCGCTCCTCGACGGCCACGAGCCGCCTCACCGTCGCCTCCAGAGCGCGCACGCGCCCCGACACCGCCGTCGAGGTCGAGAGCGTCGCGCGCGTGGCCAGGCCCAGCTCCCGGCCCCGGCCCTGCCCTCCTGCCTCCCCGCTTTCACCCTGCCTCCGAGACCCGTCTCGGCTCGCGCGGTGCGTGTTGAAGATGCCCGGGAAGCTGTCCAGCAGCGGGAACAGCAACCCGCTCTGGTGGCGCTGCACGGTCGGCCCGTCGCTCGCGAACCGGTCTCGCGCGGCCGCGTTGCTGGCAGCGAGCTGCGCCGCGCTCTGCCAGGCGCCGCGCTGCGAGACGGCGCGAGCGAAGACGTGGGGTGAGGGGCCGAGCGTGCGGGGTGGCGAGGCCGTGCTGGGGAAGAAGGCGATGTCCTGCTTCTCGTTCTGGTCGTCGGCGGGCATGGTGGGGCGGTGCGTGCCGACGCGGGCGTCGCGCGGTGCAGCGTCCGAGTCGGCGGCGGCCAAGGCGCGGTCTTCGAGCTCGTGCGGATCGGCGACGCGCAGGTCGAGCATGGCGATCCTGCGCGTGCCCGCGTTGTCCAAGACGGCGGCCAGGTCGTCGAGCGTGCTGCACTGGCTCTGACCCTGCCGCGCGGAAGGCCGCAGACGCGAGGGCAGCGTCATGGTTTCGAGCGCGGTGGCTTGCAGCGCCGAGGTGTGCCAGGGCGAGGAGGCATCGAGGGAGAGGTAGGGGGACATGTTTGTGGGGGCACTGGTCAGCGGGATGTAGACGGAGGCTTGGGTGGAGAGGGCATGGTAGGAGCGCGCGTTGGCGAGGAGTTGCAGACGGGATTTGTCCTGCGGTTTGGGTGTCAGTGGTAGGGCTCGTCGCTATAGAGGAGACACCGGAGCTGAAATGAGTGGGAAGATAGTGGAAACCTCACCCTCGCCCGTCTCTCCCCGTCCTCAAGCGCCCAGACCCAAATGCTCGTCTTGGCGGACTCATCTCTCAGCCTTTCTAGATACTTCGCCGAAAATCCACCCCACGCATCGTCTGCGCCGGTCACGATCTGCAGCGCCTGCAACTGGTCGCACTCCTCGAGAAACGGCCGCAGGTCCCTATCCAGCAGGTCGTGTTCCTTGTCGAGGTTGGCGAAGAGTTCCTCGCCCGTCTCCCAGCGCTCGAAGGGCAGAAGCACGGAGTTGAGCTCGTACTCGTGCAAGGGCACGAGCGAACGCGGGTGGTAGAAGACGCGATTGTAATCGGACCAGAAGCGCACTGTTTCGGTGGTTAGGGGTGGAGGCTCGAGGCCCGAGTCCAGGTGCTGCTGGTACGCGTTTTGCGGGATCGAGGGCTGCGAGATGGTGCTGGTGCTGCCGCCCCTGCGCTGCCACCAGGCCTGTCAGTCGGTCTGCGCTGCTGCCATCACGAACACGACCAACCCTCGACAGCTTAGGGCGGGGGTGTGACAGCGTGTCAGTTGATGCTTGGAAGGACGTCCTCACCACAAGCCCCGTCTCGCGGCATCCTTCTCCTGCTGCACCTCATAGAGTGCATTCTCCCGCTTCAGCGTGCCGAACGCGCCTTTGAGATCGTAAATGACGGTCCGTGGCGTGAACGTGTCCGAGCCATCGGCGCCGATGCCAGGGCGGAAGTGGATGTCGTGGTCGACGGGGGATTCTGGCTCCCCCGCGTAGGTGAAATACGACTCCTGCCGGAAGAACCTCCGTTCAGCAAAAGCAGCACGAGCTGCTTCACGCTTTTGCTCGAGGATAGAACGGTAGAAGAGGGTTGCAATGAGAAGTGTTCTTCCTTTGTGATGGACGGGACGGAGGGATCGTAGACCGTGATGAGAAGGTTGACAAAGCTGTTTGAATACGAGAAGGGAACAGAAGGTTTCGCGATGAAATAGCAGCACTTAGTTACCTGAGCATTCCAGAAATGAGTCCCTAGATAGTTGCTCTGCTGTCCGAACTGGAGAGTCACGATTTCATGCATGGCGATGGTGGTTATTAGAGAGGTTGGACACGTTGCAGGTTGACGGCTGCGGATTCTCAAATATAACATAAGAAAATGGTACCAGTAATCACAAGACTCGTGCACCTCCTCACCCATACAACACACCGACTGGACACAATCTACATTTGACATCGCTTGCTAGGCACATTGCTGCGATGTTCAGCGATCATCGAATGATCCAGATCTAAGCCGGACGCTGGAAAACTACAGATACAGATGCGGTACTATTCTGAGCGGGTTTGCCTCGCCGGATTTTGTACACTTCCATCCAGAGCGCCGTCACACCTAGTGAGCCATACAAGACAGCCATCGCTATAAAAACGCCGCGAAATGCCATTCCAACTCCAGGATCCTGACGCTTTAGCTACGCCGTCGTTTCCGCACCTCTCCCAACGCGCTTCCGTTTCCCCTCCGCAAGCGCATTCAGGCACCTGCCGACAGCTTCGAGATCACCCAGCAACGTCACATGCCCACGGTCGCTGCTCACGACGCCGCCTTTAACGGCCTGGTAGCCCGGTGGGACCATGGCAGCTCTAGCCAGGACGACACCGTCTCCGCTCGCGAAGGCCAGTTCGTCATACGCATCGGCGTGCTTGATGCCCCGTCTGCCGTTGACTTTGGCGCCGAAGACGGTGGGCGTGCTCTTCCCGTAGATGATTGCCGCTGGCGGATACATGGCTTCCAGCTCGGGCCGGTACGCGAGCTCTTCTTTGAACTTCTTCGTCTCCGCCAGGGTGCGCTTGAGGTAGGCGATGGCGTCCTCTCGTGGTATTGTGACGGCGGTAGATACTGAAGTCTGCGTGCTCTGGTCGTGCTCGGCTGGGTTGTGCGAGCTCTGGCCGCCCATCTGAGGCGCCATGCCGCTGTTGCTGGCTCCACCTTCTGCACCAGCTGTTGCCGAGGCTGTGTTGGTTGTACTGGTTTCTTTGGCCTTGGAGTCTGCACTGCTAGACATGCTGAACCTTCCAAGGCGGCTGGAGACGGAACTTTTGCGGCTGAGCGTCGGAAGGCTGGGCAGTACACTGGCCATGGACCCTATAATTCCGCTCATACCGCTTGGTGGAGGGGTTGAGTAGGGAGGCAAAGGAGGAGCGACGCACGGGGACAGGCAGTAGTCTATCCACGTGTTTACGTCGAAGAAATCCACATGATACTGTTCTTTGGTGTGCTTGTCGAAGAAACAACGTCCGTCTAGTGGGAGGAGAGCGAAACTCGTCCGAATGGAGAAGTTCACCTGTGCAGTGAGAACTCGAGAGCTCAGCAAGACGTCGTCGCCGTTTCGTAAAGGTCCAAGAATGTTGACACACGTATAGGGGACGCCCGCATACAAGACACTCGAAACAAGCTCCGGACGTTGATTGATCGCGTGGCGCGTTATCAATCCACCCAAAGAGTGGGCGACTACGGTAGCGCCACGCTGATCGGAGGGCACGCCGGGCTTATTGCAGGGGAGTCTTTCGAGGAATTGTATGAGCTTGCGAGATAGGATGTGCGGACTCAGCCGCCAATCGTAGCCGTAATCATGCACTCGCAGTTTGCCATTTCGGGCATTCTCAGAGGCTCTGAGGCGCTTGAAAAGACGCCTTGCGATGTCAACAGGCCCGATGTGTGTGAGCATGCCACCGGGTATGATGCGCTCTTCCATGTTCTCCTCGTCTTCCGGATTTAACCCAACCTCAAGGTCGACCTTTCGAAGATTCAAACCGACTTTGATGGGTACCCAGAGCTGGCGATGAGGATATTCTGCGGAGCGGAGGATTGACCCTCTATAGCCACCGAGAATTACAACATCACCTGTCAGATGCTCCAGAGCCTTCGTGAAGTGTGGATGGGTTGCTGCATTGTTGGCTGCCATCCCTCCACTCGCCGCACGCTTTTCAGCTCTTGTGTCTAGGATTGTTCGAGCCGGATGCACGACACTTTTGATCAATGGCGCCGCTGGAATGTGGGAAAGAGGCATCTTGTGACGACTTGTGTGACCTACTGTGGCATCCCTCGAGACTGATCTTGGTCTACCACACATAGGTTCGGACCGCGCAGATCCAAAGCCAAGGTCTGCCATGCTAGGTAGGCTGGGCAAGCCAGGCAGTTTGAAATTGGAGTCTTGGAAGCTATCTTTGATAGCTTTCATACGGCTATTTACTTGCTCCTGTACGTGCTCAAATCGACTGTCGTCGCCCAGCGATGGAGCGTGTGAAAGCGTGCGGTGAAGAGTCAACGAGTTGTCTGATGTCGACCGCTTCAAGCCTGGGTGACGATTTTGGGACGGCTCTGCAGATTGCAGAACAGCGTTCCGATCTGTCCCACTGAGATCTGTGGAAGATTGTACGCCGCTTCCATTCGGCGTAGGAGTCGCAAATGTCAGCTGGTTAGATGAGCCTGCGGCCGACCCGCTGGGCGGTTTGTACTGAGCCCCAGCTCGCTTATGAGTTGGCAGTTCACTGCCGAGTAGCACATCGCGATGTGATAGGGCCTGCCGCCAACCGTTCGTGTCGAAATAAACACCACTGTTTCTCTTAGATCTGCTCGTGGGCAGGTCGTTAGGTCGCTCGCTTCTGTTGTTCGTGCTCCCTAGAGATAAGGACGACATTAACGAAGAGCTCATGTTCGTGGGTATGGAAGGCAGACTGGACAGCAGCTTTTGTAGACCTTCCCACGCAGAAGCTGGTCCGGACAGAGCTCGACGTCGCCGCGTCTCTGGTTCATTACGAAGTGTAGCTATTGTCTTGTCCAGCTTCTGGAAGTTCCTTGGTCCAGCACGCCATGGAGATGGGAGTCTTTCTATTGCTGGACTCGCTGTTGCACCGTCGGGTTGTGGAGTGGTGGAACTCCCCTGGCTTGATCTCCGAGATAGAGTCGTCGAGTCCGCCAGACTTTCAGGTTCTCCCTCTTGCTCCTCTGCGACATTTCCATCGTCTGTCCCGTCGAAGTGAGACCTGAAGAAGCCTCCATCTTCGCTCGTTTCTAAAGCGGCAGCTTTCTCCGCAGCGGGTGTCTTTGGGGAGGTAAGCCGTGTCTGAGTGCGGCTGATACTGATACTGAGAACGGACCGAGCATCGTCTCTTCCAATCTCGAGTCCGTCGTGTGCTTCGTCTTCGGAGGACATGATGGCTGTGGGGTCGTTAAGGGAATGGAAGTGTATTTCGGAGAGCGCATTCTGCCTGGTCGAACGATCGTTCTTCTCTTGGCTGTCTCCAGACATTGCGGTTCAAGAATAGCAAAGGCCTTCTGGGCCCCAGAGTAGAGATATAATACTGCTCATAGTACGTCAGCGTGGAGGATACCAAATGCGGCATGCTCACGTACTCTTCACTTCTGTCGGTGCACCTTCAGAAATTGACTTTCAGAACACCGTATCCTGGCGATCTAGTCAGGCCAGCTGCGCCGCCTCTTGCAAACAAGCTGCAAGTGCTGCATGGCCCTACATGTGTTGTGCATGGTACCCGTCGTACCCGCTACATCCGGGCCCATGCCGAAAGTTGGAAGAGGTCGCAAGGACGCGGTGACATCCTGCCGGACAGCTCGGCCAAAAAATCTCCGTCATCGGTATAGGGCTACAGGCAATAGGCATGTGATGAACCTAATCTATGGTAGTCATTCATTGAAGGGGCTTCCATCGATATTGAATCACGACACATTGCATGTCGCTCGCGGTGGTGACGATCTAGCGTTCGTTCGTTGCTCCTAAACACTCAGATACAGATGCTACGAAACTATTCATGACACGACCCCTTTCTGACATCGCTTGATCATCGTAGCAGCATAATCCGGAGACTATCCGCGAGCACTCTGAACGCCTCCGTGCTGGACATAGAATCACGTTCCTCGAGCTCGTTGTCCCGAAGCGACTGACTGGCTAATACCTTCCAACACCGAAAGAATGGATGGTCCGCCAGCTACGTCTTCGAGGGGATGGCGGAGATAGCGACACGTAGATAGAAGTAATTTGCGAATTAGATCAGTCGAAATGCATTCTCGTACGCATTCTCGTGCCGTCAGAAGGATCTTAACCAGCATTCTCAGCGATGCGAATGGCCAATCACAAAAAGCAGGTAAACGTTGCAGCAGCCGGTGTCTTACACCTTCATCGAGGTGCGATGGGTTATGCGCCTGGAACCGTGAGATGCGAGCGCTTTATTGCCAAGACGAGATCCTCTTCTGTGAATGGTTGATGGCCATTCGTTCCGTTCACTGTGGCGTCTATAGGGCGATCCGCTGTAATCTGCCGCGACAGTGCTGTCTTCTCGTTGGAAGCGACCCGGGAGAGGCCAACTGATGGACGAATGGGACGTTAGCTTCTGCTCGCTGCGAACTCTCGGCGACGCCCAGGAAGGGAGGAAGTCGCAAGGGAAGAAGAAGCCCACCGTTCCCGACATCGTCGTCGCCTTCCGCTTCAGTCTCCACGCTCAGCCGCGTAGGTGGTATCGCACCTCTGCTCATGCGACTCATACTCCGCTGCCCTATGCTCTTCCGGCCAAAACTCATGATACTATTCTTCCGACTCGGTATCCGGCTACCCATCGGGCTGTACTGGCTGTTGTCGCTCTTGCGTCTCCACGCATTGCTGAAGGAGAACGCCTCGAGTTTTTCCTTGTGCTCCTTCTTCACGGGTGCTCGGTATTTTGGTCGCGGCATTGGTTCGCCGGGTTGATATACATTCGAGTTTTGGCGTGAGTCCGTCTTACTTAGGGTAGAGGTAGAGTCAGAACTCGAGCCTGACTTGAAGACCTTTTTCATGCGCTCGCGGAAGGGCATCGTGAAATGGGGTGATTGGATCTTCCAAAGGGGGGGAGGGGTTTTGAGGTATCCGAGCTGATATTGAGGCTACAGTACTGTACTTGAACTTCGTCTGTAGACCCAAGTAGCTAGCCAATGGTGATTCTCTGCGCCGATACTGTGTCTCGTTCTGTAACACGCCAAGGCGTGAGGCATCGGAGGTCGCTCGGTCCAGGTGTGTTCACGAACAGGACTGCTCGCTGGCCAGGAACGATGCGGTCTGAGGCCAAAGGTACTCTCAATGAATACTGTGCGCGCCTCTGAGTGAGATGTCAAGGCAGCTGGCTGTCGAGCTGGCGGCGGACGGACGGTTGGAGTTGATGGTGGGATGGATCGGCTCCTTCGGCGAAAGCGTCATGAGGTACGAAGGTACTGCGGGGCTAACTCGAGCATCTCCGGTACCGATGTCTACAAGTTAGGAGGCAGACGGCAGAGTAGCTGATGGGGCGGACACTTGGCGACGACCAAATACTCCTCTCAAGAGAAGCAGAGCTGCGGAGTAGACCATCAAGTGTCAGATGGTGGAGACATGAGATAACCGTTGCCAATTGGCCTCGTGGGAAGAAGTGGCATGCGAAAGCTGGAGAAGCCGTCGAGCCGCACACTCTAAAGTGCCATTGGCCTCCGCTTGAAGCTGATGCTGGATCAAATCTGGCACCGCTAAAGTACTGTTACTGCAGGGCTGCGATGGCGAGGGCAAGCACCAAGCCTAATGTTGCCTAACGTTACTGGGGGTGAGACGAGGCTCATGGGAAAGAGGGTGGGAAAGGGAAAAGGGAAGGCGGAGCTCAAGCCACAGAGACGTCCATCACCTCAGTGAATGGTGCAAGGTATCTTCGTCATGACCGTCCTCCCACCACACGCGGATCCCAATCGGGCCGGATGAACAGGAGGTGTCTGTACCTCTAGTCTCGGCTACGGGCTACCAAGAGGCGTTGTCGAGGCTCTGTACCGTGGCAGAGGAAGATGTGACCTCCAAGGTAGTGCACTTTCGAGGTCACCAGTGGGTACTTGACGGGCCACAGCGTGTGCTAGCAGCCATTTAGACGCCGTGACTTGGCGGTGAACTGACGGTGGACTGACGCTGTTTGCTGGTCTCGACCCAGTGTGGTCAACAGTCCGTCCAATCCGGATTGATTCAGGATCTACGCCGGGCGTGATGGATCCCACGCACGGAAATCAGGCGAAAGTCCAAACTACCTCAGTACAACCCGTCACGCCCGGCGTAGATCCTGAATCAATCCGGATTGGACGGACTGTTGACCACACTGTCTCGACCGCGTCGTCGCCCATTAATGCCCGGGAAACAGGGTGAACGCCACACATGCCGTCATGGCATCAACAACGGCGACTCCCCCACATGACCTCGAGAGGTGCATCTCATCTCAAGCCATCGCTTAAAACCGGGCTGCCATCCATCGACATCTCAACCACCTTCACTGCTGCTTTGCTTCACACACACTAGATATCCACCCTCTGCAAAACCCCCTCTACTCTTTGTTTCAAGATACCCGTCTCGTACAGCAAGCAGTCATGGACAAGCTCAAGAAGATCCTGTGAGTAACTACCCTGCATCCAATCGTCTGCCTCTGCGCAGCATTCGACACGCGTGTCTCCTGTCTCTGTCGACTCTAACCCCACCGTCTAGCTCTCCCGGCCACAACAAGGATGACGATGTGCTTTACGGCTCTGGCGAGAACTCGGGCTCGACGACTCGTGGCGGCGGAGGGAGCCATCACGCGGGTGCCGATGAGCAGCTCCAGTCAAAGCCTGCCGCCGAGAAAGACTCTGGAATGATGAGACAGATACTGTAAGCTCGAGATTCCATCAACATCGCACCAGCCGAACGATGGTTGACGTGGTCTGGCAGCAACCCCGGCGACGACAAGTACGACGAGACGAGATTTGGCACCACTGCTACCGCCGCCGGTGGAGCTTCTACGGGCGCTTCCAACACTTCTTCTTCGATGCGAGGCGCTGCGGGTACCGACTATTCCTCAGGTAAAATCTCTCGTCCTCGAATGCTGGACGACAATGCCAGCACGGCTAGCATCAGATCTGGGGTTGTGGGACACGGTCCCAATTCGGGATTGACTGACGCCACCACCGCAGGCTCTGGGCTTG
>NAJN01000283.1:10495-27754 GCA_005059845.1 Cryomyces minteri
GCGACGACCAAATACTCCTCTCAAGAGAAGCAGAGCTGCGGAGTAGACCATCAAGTGTCAGATGGTGGAGACATGAGATAACCGTTGCCAATTGGCCTCGTGGGAAGAAGTGGCATGCGAAAGCTGGAGAAGCCGTCGAGCCGCACACTCTAAAGTGCCATTGGCCTCCGCTTGAAGCTGATGCTGGATCAAATCTGGCACCGCTAAAGTACTGTTACTGCAGGGCTGCGATGGCGAGGGCAAGCACCAAGCCTAATGTTGCCTAACGTTACTGGGGGTGAGACGAGGCTCATGGGAAAGAGGGTGGGAAAGGGAAAAGGGAAGGCGGAGCTCAAGCCACAGAGACGTCCATCACCTCAGTGAATGGTGCAAGGTATCTTCGTCATGACCGTCCTCCCACCACACGCGGATCCCAATCGGGCCGGATGAACAGGAGGTGTCTGTACCTCTAGTCTCGGCTACGGGGTACCAAGAGGCGTTGTCGAGGCTCTGTACCGTGGCAGAGGAAGATGTGACCTCCAAGGTAGTGCACTTTCGAGGTCACCAGTGGGTACTTGACGGGCGACAGCGTGTGCTAGCAGCCATTTAGACGCCGTGACTTGGCGGTGAACTGACGGTGAATTGACGGTGAACTGACGGTGGACTGACGCTGTTTGCTGGTCTCGACCGCGTCGTCGCCCATTAATGCCCGGGAAACAGGGTGAACGCCACACATGCCGTCATGGCATCAACAACGGCGACTCCCCCACATGACCTCGAGAGGTGCATCTCATCTCAAGCCATCGCTTAAAACCGGGCTGCCATCCATCGACATCTCAACCACCTTCACTGCTGCTTTGCTTCACACACACTAGATATCCACCCTCTGCAAAACCCCCTCTACTCTTTGTTTCAAGATACCCGTCTCGTACAGCAAGCAGTCATGGACAAGCTCAAGAAGATCCTGTGAGTAACTACCCTGCATCCAATCGTCTGCCTCTGCGCAGCATTCGACACGCGTGTCTCCTGTCTCTGTCGACTCTAACCCCACCGTCTAGCTCTCCCGGCCACAACAAGGATGACGATGTGCTTTACGGCTCTGGCGAGAACTCGGGCTCGACGACTCGTGGCGGCGGAGGGAGCCATCACGCGGGTGCCGATGAGCAGCTCCAGTCAAAGCCTGCCGCCGAGAAAGACTCTGGAATGATGAGACAGATACTGTAAGCTCGAGATTCCATCAACATCGCACCAGCCGAACGATGGTTGACGTGGTCTGGCAGCAACCCCGGCGACGACAAGTACGACGAGACGAGATTTGGCACCACTGCTACCGCCGCCGGTGGAGCTTCTACGGGCGCTTCCAACACTTCTTCTTCGATGCGAGGCGCTGCGGGTACCGACTATTCCTCAGGTAAAATCTCTCGTCCTCGAATGCTGGACGACAATGCCAGCACGGCTAGCATCAGATCTGGGGTTGTGGGACACGGTCCCAATTCGGGATTGACTGACGCCACCACCGCAGGCTCTGGGCTTGGTGACACAAACAAGTCTCTTCCACACACCCCAGCAACGGGCGCTGGCAATGGATTGACTGGACAAAGCCTTCCGGACCGAAGCGTGGGGAGGTATGTTTTGGCACCGTGTGAGACCGACGAACAGAGTGACTGATGCTTTCCTTCACAGCGGCGAGCGTTCCTTCCCTCTCAGTGGTGGAGCAACAACCGGAAGCGGAGCTGGAACTGCAGCACTTGGTGGCCACCATGAACATAGTCATGGCGGTGAAAGAGGTGTTCGTAAAGATCTCGTTGAGACCTACGTAGGAACTGCCCTCAAGCACGACCATAAGGGTCACGGACACCACTACGAAGGAGATCCATGCCCGGCTGGCACTCACGAAGGAATGGAAGGCTTCCCACACTTCGTTCCCGGTCCCCATGCTACCGATACCGCCAACAGACTTGATCCTCATGTGAGCGAGGGTCCGACAGAGCATGCAACCTCAAGCACGTCAGGAGCAACTGGTACGTCAGCACTCCCTGGCATGTCGGGAACATCCGGCATGTCAGGAATGACTGGCACTCCTGGAGTGTCCGGAACGTCATCTGGTCAACACCATCTAGGCCGTGACGCCGCAATCGGGGGAGTTGGAGCGGCAGCTGCTGGCGGTCTCTACGAGCGTGAGCGTGGCCAGCGCGAAGACGTCCCAAGGACTAGCACTTCGGGGCTCTCCGGTACTACGGAGGCGACCAGGACCGGACATCCATCATCCACCGCAGGGGACGCGTCAAGCCAGCACCACCTTGGTCGTGACGCAGGGCTTGCGGGAGTCGGAGCCGCAGCAGCTGGCGGTGCTTATGAAATGGGACAAGCTCGCCATTCTGGCACAACTGGTTCGGGCCCCGCATCTGGTACTACCGGTCCTCACTCAAGCAATCTCGCAAACATCGTGGATCCCAGAGTGCAGCCTCAGCCGGAGATGATGAAGGACCGCACCACTGCCGGTCCTCATCAATCGGACATGATGAACAAGGCCGACCCACACGTTGACTCCGACCTGTCCAAGTCTCAGAGCGGAAAAGACCATCACTACGGACGTGATGCTGCTGCCGCTGGTGGTGTCGGCGCTCTTGGTACCGGCGCCTACGAGGCGTCTCGCAAGGAACGCGAACCCAGGGAAGGTGCAAGTGGAGGTCTGCCTGGCAACCCATACAGCACCGCCCCTGTCGATCCTCGCGTTGATGCTACTCCACGCTCAACAGCTGGCCAGGGCCACGACAGTACCCGACAAGATACCACCCAAACCCAGTCACACAAGGGCCGCGACGCTGCTGCAATCGGCGCCGCTGGTGCAGCCGGTGCCGGGGCGACCCACGAGTACTCAAAGCATGAGGCTGAAAAGGCGGAGAAGGAGCGCATGAAGGAGCTCGAGAAAGAGCAGAAGCACCACACGAAGGAAGTGGAGAAGGAACACGAGAGGAATCAGAAGCTACTGGAGAAGGAGCACGAGAAGCAAGCTAAAGAGCACGAGAAGTATGTGAAGGAGCATGAGAAGAAGGCACACAAGGGAGGTCTATTGGGCTTCCTGCACAAGGACAAGAAGGACCAGCCGCACCCAGATCAGACCTTTCCCGAGCACCAACACAAGGATGCGGACCCAACACACCCTGACCCAGCGCACCCGCACCAGCATGTCGGCATTGCCGGCCACGTGGCTGGAGAAGGCCCATCCTATACCCCCGAGCACAAGAGATACGACGACGAGATGACCGCGCTCGGCGGAGGCGCTGGTGCAGGCGCACTGGCAGGCGAGCACCACGAGCGCAACAGACTGCACAAGGACCCGCCAGCAGGCTACGCGGGCACTGGCACCGGCGACCACGTCGGTATCGATGGTCCGATAGGCGACCCAAGTAGAGCCTCCGGAGCGTAAGTTGCTCTCGTCCTGTCAACCTCCTTCCCGACGCCCAACTGACTCACATCATCACAGGGATCACGGTCATGCCGGTCAGCAGGAAGGCGTCGTCATCGAGCCGCACACGGGCCTGCCCATGAACATCGGTAAGTACGGCACGACGGGCGCCGGCGGCGTCGACGGCAACAGTAACATCGAGGGCTTCCACGATCACTCGAACCTCGGTGTGCCAGCCGCCGAGACGGGCAGGTCCGGCTCCGTGACCAACTGGGAGGGGGTCAGGAAGGCCAACACCCCTTACTAGATGCGCGACGGCATGTCTGGAGACCTGGCCGCGTGGATCTTGAACTGGAGAAGGTGGCACGATTGCAGCGTGTGAACTGGACTCGAGGGCTTCGACTTTGGGCGGATGTGGACGGCACTGTTCCTTTACCACGGTTACATGCGTTGATACCTGTACGTTGCTCTGCTGGATAGTCACGGAGACGCGAACGCGAACATGAAACACCAATCCCTCGCATGCATTTGTAGATCTCGATGGGTATTGTTATTACGGTCGTCCCGTGCCAGCCCGCGTCCGCTCAGCCTGCTGCCCGAGCATGGAGAACGCTTTCGTGACCAGAGTCGACGGCCTGCCAAACGCATCCGACCCGTCCTTCGGCGCAGCTCCTCGGCCTCTGGGCGTCCCTTTTGTGCGTCCCTTTCGTGCCTGTCACGCACACATTCGAGCACGCCCCCAGCTAATATTCTCGACAGCAGCACTGCCGCGCGCTCAGTCTGTGCAAGCCTCGCGGATCTCCGTCTATCCGCCCCTACGTTTCCCACACCCCTCCCCAAGCCCCTCCTAGCACCAGAAGCCATCGCATGCCGGGTTGCGCGAGGCAGTTTCCCCCTCCCTCGCCCGGCGCTGCTCACTCGCGCCACTCGGGTTTGGTAGCGGGTGTCACTCGTCGTCGTCGTCGTCGTCCTCCAAGAAGGGATTCCGGATCTCCTCGCTGCCGTCGACGGGCGAGATGGCGACGAGGAGGGTGCCGCGGGCGACGAGGAGGCCGAGGAAGCGCGTCGTCGTGTTTTCGTCCTCGTCTGTCGGGCGGCGTGTTAGATTGTCGGTGAGGTGGGAGAGGGGCTGCCTAACGAGGGTAGGAGAGGGGGCTGGGGATTTGGGATTTGGAATTTGGGGTTATGACAGGAGGGGGAGGGGCGGGAGGGGAAAGGGAAAATGAGAAAAATGATGTACCTTGGAGAGTCTCTCGCACTTCGTCAAGGACGAGGTTCATGAGGCCGTCGTAGCCTTTCAGGACGCCGGTGACTGTATGCCAATTGAAACGTCAGCGACCGTCTCTGCTCCGTCATCGTTCATCCCGCCCGTCCATCCTCCTCGACACCCGCGCCATGTATCCACTAAGCCCTTCCCTCCCTCCTCATACTCCAAACTCTTCACTAACAAACTCTACCCCGCACCCCTCTCCCCATCGCCCTCATCATCAACCTTACAGAACTCAAACAGACTCACCTTCCCGACCCCCATTGAACTTCACCACAATCTCCTTGTCGACGTACTTCGTCAAGTCCAGGATGTTCTCCTTCTTCGGCCGCTCTGCCGGCGCCGACGAGTCATGGCCGCCTCTGCCTCCTCTTGCTCCGCCTCCTCTTGCTCCGCCTCTGTCACCGCCTCCGCCACGGTGGTGTTCGCTGTAGTGGCCGCCGCGGTCGCCGCCCCTGTGGTCACCGCGGAAGGAGGCGCGTTCGGACATTAGGTGTGGGTGGTTGGGATCAGGACTGGGGATCTGGGACGGGGGAGGTGGAGAGTGTTGAGATTTACGATTGCGTGGAGATGTAGCTTGTGAATGTGCACCTGAAGCTTGTGGAGAACTGGACTTGGTAGCGATAGGGTTAGGGCTAATGCTGCTGTTAGATATCCTCCACTGCACCCGGTGGGAAAATCCGTGGCACTGCAAGTACTTTGCTTCTCCAACGATGTTGGTGCGACCTGAAGTATCTGTCATGCAGAGAGCCGTTTTGCTCCTCACCCGGCTGAGCTGAGAGTCCGCTCGCAGGGCAGCAGATGCTACATGTTCCTCCAGCTCAGGCCAATCGCTCATACATCCATCCCGCTCAAGCAAAGGTTCCGTTCACATCTCCTGCTGGACCGCGGCTTCCCCAGTCTCCGAGCTCTCCGTTCTGCCTCATTGGAATGGTGGAGGTGCGGAAGGAAGACAGCAGAGGAGAGCTACGGCCCCCACGACTTACGACCCGTTGCCGGTTCACGCCCCGGTGCATCGATTCCGCTCTAGATTCCCAGCTCCCCCAGCAGCCCCCGACATAAACAGCACGACTCCCGCCCCTCTGCTGCGTCCGAGCGACTATTTCTGTTTCGCAACCACAGAGAATCATCGATATCATGGACGTTCCCTCTGCGCTGCCAGCTCCGTCGCTCCCCCAGTCCGCCGACCTCAAACGCAAGCGCACAGGCAGTCCCGCGACATCCTCTTCCGCCCCCCCTCCCCCTCCGGCCAAGATCTCCCGGGCGAACTCTACCGCTGGCTCCAACAACCACCTCCAGATCAACTACCTCGCGCGCCAGCAGCCAACCGACCTCCCGCTCATCTCCACCGACGACACGCTCCCCAATGTGCTCAAGCTCGTCTCCGAGTACGCCGCCGTGCTCGACCGGCACGAGTCGCTCGCCAGCAATCTCGGCGCACGCCCGGTGGGCCCGAACCTGCTGAAGCGGTTCGAGCGCCTGTTCGATGGCCCGCCAAAGATCCTTGCGTCCCACTCGCATGCCAAGTCTCCGTCCGCTGCCACTGCCTCGCCCCAGCTGACTTGGCTCGATGTCGTCGAGTTCGCTCGCACGAAACCGGAGCAGTTCCAGCTCGGGCAGATGAGTGAGGGTGTCAGAGTGTGTCAGTTCTACTGGAGCAAGGGCCAGTGCAGGGTGCAGATCTCCGAGGAGGACTTTCTGTTTGTCAAGAGTGGGAGGTGTGAGGATCTCGTGCCGCCTTTGCCGATATGGGAGGACGAGGAGAAGGAAGTCGGGACGCTCGAGATTCTGGAAAGAGCGTTGGAAGGGGTTAGGGCAGTGGCCGACCAAGGTTGGTACTCTTCATTGATTGGGGAGACGGCTCTGGAAGGCTGCTGCATTCATGGAGGTACCGCTGGACACTACGCTGACGGATGTATGCAGTCGCAGCACGGGTTCGTCAACTGAACCACCGTTTGAAGGGTCGAAAGACGGCCATACTTGAACGTCGCGCCGCAAACCCTTCGACAAGGGCCGACTTCGCACGCTTCCCGAGTCCCACCCGCACGACATCAGCAAACGGGGCTAGCCCAGCAGTCAGTCCGTCCCAAACCGCCAGCGAAGCCCTAGCCGGCCTAGCAAACGCGCACCCGAGCAGCGGCTTCGTCGCTGTGAACTCGCGCCCCGCGTCCGATGCGAACGGCAGCAGACTCCATCACACGTCCGTGTCGAACGGCAATGCCGTCCCCAGCAATAGCGGCACCTCCCCGGCCGTACGCAACGAGCTCTTGAACACCTTTCGTACCAGCACCGAGCGCAGACGCAGCAGCGTCGACGCCCGCCCCCATCGGCCCTCCGCCGCGCCCAGCGCCTCGCCCGCCAACGGACTCTCCAGGCCCGCTCCCCACACCACTGCCAGCATAGGCAGTTTCCGCCCGGCGTCCTTCAGCGACGCGCACGATTCTAACGGACCCGGCTCCGCGCTGCCCCCAGCAACAACAAAAACCCGCGCCTCCCCTCAACCCCCGACACCCCGCCCCTCCATCTCCCGCCAACCAACCGCCACCAGCACGCCCCCAACACCCGCCGCCTCGACCCCCTCCGCTAACCCGATCCGCCCGCCCCTCCTGACGCACCAGAACTCTTCCGCCACCGACGTCTCTGGCCTGGACCCGCCATATCGTGCCCTCATGCTCTCGCGTATGGAGAAGTTGCCCCGTGGCGCGCGCCTCATCCCGCCCTGCGACCGCTGCCGGCGCCTGCAGATGGACTGCCTGAAGAACCTGACGGCGTGCGCGGGCTGCACGAAGAAGCATGCGCGGTGCGCGTGGCGCGATGTTTGCGACGCCGAGGTCGAGCTGCTGAGGGAGGGCGCGGAGGAGGCTGGGCAGGGTCCGGGGATTGCGATGGGTTTGGGCAGTGGAGAGGTGGAGAGGCTGATGCGCATGGATGTTGATGGGTTGGCGGGCGCACGGGAGTTGGCACGGCGGGCGAGCATGACGCCTGCGCCGCTGGTGGTGGGGGTCGGTACCGTGAGAGCGGCTGCGGTGGCAGAGGGGAGAGATACCGATGAGGATAAGGACATTGACGTGACGGGTGGCCAGACGACTAGCATTGAGAAGGCCGCGCCGGAAGGAGGGCTGATGGCCACGGCTGTCATGACAGCGACGGCGGACGAGACGGCCAACGCCCTTGCTGGCGTTGCCGACGCGACGCAGCAGGACCCGCTCGTGCCACAGCGTCTACCGCCCGGAGCGGAGGAGGCGCCGGGGCCGAAGCAGGAGCTCGGCGGCAGCACTGCTGTGCTCGATGCATGAGGTCGACACTGGCATCGCGTTGCCGTCCCAGTCCATGGCTGTGTAAGAAGTCTCAACAGCAGCGGTCGTCGAGCCCTCAACTTCTTCTGAGTGTATGGGGAAGGTGGCTTCGTAGGTTGGATGGCCATCTTGGAGCTACATCTAACGTCGTGTGCGATGGAAGGACCCAGACGGGAGAATCGACGTAAGGGAACTACAGCACGCAAGGCAAACGCGCGAGGACCAGTCAACCTGTTTGTGTCGGTCTCGACACCTCGTCCAACAACAGCTCCTGCCATATCGTGTCCGTCACGTCTCGAGTGCTTTCGGCACCCTCGGCCAGGCGCCGTGCACGACACCACCGAACAGCAGCGCGTGAGGAGGTTGTGCAGCTCGTTGTCGGCACGAGTGTGTTTCCTTGCTGCCGTTCAGTGCGCTGCAGCGGTTCTAACTACTGCGAACCAGCACCTCCCAGTCATGCGGATCAGTGGATTCTTCAGTCGAGAGAGTTGTTGGCTGTATATAACATGTGCAGGGCAGCGCCGCGTGCAGATCTGAGGGCGGGGACGAGAAAGCTGCGGTGGAGGGTGGTACGTGGCGGTGGGGTTGTTTGTCTGTGCGACTTGGGCGGTGTGTGTGGGACCACGTAGGTGTTCATGGATGGAAGTGGCAACTGTAGGGGCGAGATCGTGTAGAAGGCAAACGATGCTCTAATCAAGACACGAGAACAGGTGTGCTTCTTCTTGGACGCAATGATGTCGGGGTCATAGGAGGGCGCCAAATGGAAATACTAAGAAAGTCTGATGGGAGGATATCGAAGGGAAGATTGACTGCACAAGGCTGAGAGGCGTCTCAGACCGCTCCCTCATAATGGAATGGTCTATCTGTTACTGCGCTTCTGCATCGCGCCACTCTGGACGCAAGTGCGAACTCGCCGTTGCCTAAGTCCCAGAGCTCGATTGACTCTTGTGTGGGCGGTGGGGATAAACTGAGAGTGATACGTCACGGCGGGACATGCACATTGACTAGCCAACCGGACGTTTGGGAAGGTGTTGATTTCATGTAGCAAGAAGTCTTCGATCCATGCTCCTCAGACGCAGAAGTGAATATGGCGTATCCACAATCCTCCTCCGCAAGCCCACAACCCACTCGCCCAAAGGTCCCAGCACACGTTCAACCCTTCTTCTTCGACACACCGACGGTGCGGCCTCTCCGACCAGTCGTCTTCGAGTGCTGTCCACGGACTCTGAGACCCCAGTAGTGGCGGAGGCCGCGATGCGCGCGGATCTTCTTCAGCCTCTCCAAGTCCTCACGCAGCTTGCTGTCTACGCCGTTTGCTAGGACCTGGCTGTCCTTGCCATCGACGATGTCGCGCTGTCTGTTGAGGAACCAGGTGGGGATCTTGTACTGGGTGGGGTTCTGGATGATGGTGACGATTCGCTCGAGTTCTTCAGAGGTGAGTTCACCGGCGCTGGCATTGCAGATCAGCTCGCTGTGGGATCCAGGCCGTTGGAGGGCTCGTGTTTACCGCTTGTTCAAGTCGACGTCGGCTTTCTTGCAGACCAAGTTGGAGTATCGGCGACCGACACCCTTTATCTTGGTCAAGGCATACATGACCTTCTGCTTGCCGTCGACGTTGGTGTTGAGGAGACGCAAGATGAACTTCCACGCCGTTAGCTTGGCTTCTGCGTAGGAGCACGATGTCCTGTCGCACCTGGAAGTTCGACTTCTCTCCTGAGACGAGCGACATGATGGGCGGTTGGTCGAGCGTTGATGCGAGGAGGTCGTCGTCGTCGCGGTCGTCGAGATCTCGAAAATCGGTAGTGCGGCAGATGTGGGCTAACGCTAGTGGGACGCTTAGTCATTTACCGAACTTCTACTGAACCTCACATCACAAAGCCACTACAATCTTCGACATGACAATGCCATGTCGGATGAAGCGTCGTGCCTCATATCCCACCATATCAGTAATGAGAGATAGTAGAGTCAGCTAGGCTTCGCTGGAATAAGTGTATAGGTGTTGACGTGATCTTTCTCAAGCTGCTTTTTCTCTGCCTTTTCTCTTTTGGCCATTACGATCACACCAAGCTCCACACGAATATGATGATGATGATGACGCCTATCAACTAGAATACGCTTATTCAGACTCAGAACGAGCGTCTGTTTGTAGCTTCTGTTTTGTTCTTATGTCACTTGCAAAGCAGCGACAAGCCTCCCACGACTTCTTCTTGCTCATGTCTTTCACAGACTATGCAGTGTCCCTCACGAAGGATCTTGCCTGCTTAGTGTGCTCGAGATTTGCTGCTCGCGATGTGACAGTCACTCAACTCATGGTCGCAGTTACTACTGCATGTGACCATCACAGTGATTCACTGGTAGTTGACAAATTTCTCTTGTTGTAGTCTATGTGGTCGTGGTTCTATTGAACCTAGCAGCTTCAACTCTACAAGATCACAATAGTGGTCAAACTCCCTGATCTTTTTGGCTCTGAACCAATATCAATTATTGCGTAGCGTTTTCAATTGTCGTATCAGGGCACTACAGAGAAGCTCGCATCTCCAGACCCGCGGACTGTAGCATATGGACTACTTCTTAAGTACACGCGATCCAAGGTCTATCTCCAGGAGCAAGATAGATGAGCATGGAATGTTGAAGACTACAGACAGTCCGACCGACGCAATGATGCTCTTTTTGGGCCACTGTATAGGAGGCGTGCACACAAACGATGCCGTAGAACCAAAGACTCCGGCAACTCAGAGTCCAGTGGTAAATTGCGCGCCGCTGGACACGGACTTTCAACATAGCACCCAAGGTTCTCTGGATGACTCCTCGAACACTCCTCCGAGATGCGTCCGAACAGAGCAGCGCCACGTTAGTATGCAGCAACAAGAGATGCCTATAAGAACTGTGTTGGGATCCGAGGTATTCTCAGATCTTGATATGTCCACTTTGCGTGACTTCCAAGCAGGAGTCTTCCAGCGTTGCGATCAAACCACAGACCTCCTCGATTTGCTACGTCAGAGCAACAATAACGCGTCAAGCCAATATCCTGACTATGCAAGGCTGGAGCCTCTACTCGATGATCTGGAGACGACACTGGAGATCCTCGACCACATCAGAAAATGCACACCGAGCTCAGTGTCCGACAGTCACCGTTCCGACAGCAGTGGCTTTGACTCGCACTCAGCCTACGCCAACCTGCTCGAAGACATCCTCCGCTACAACGAATGTGTTGTTGATAACTCATCCACATCAGCGCTCGACCAAGAGTCTTCCGATCAGACCGCCTTGACAGTTTGGCTGCAGCAAGCCATGCGCGCGAAGTGGCAGCGCTACACTCGAGCACGGAAGGCGGAATGGAGAGCCATGAACCGAGTCCATTCCACTCGCTCAGTCGCAGCCGAAGACGAAACCAGCAGAGCCCTTCTTGCAGCGCAGCTCCAGTGGGAAAGGCGAAAGCTAAACAAACGCGTCTTCGACAACTGCGTCAGTGAGCAGCTCTCGGAAATCGCTCAAGGTCTCAAGCGGCCGGAAACACGGCTCCTGCAGGAACTAGAAGACCTCAATATCGTGTTTGAAGCGCAGCGGGCGCTCTTCCAGAGGGACTGCTTCAATCTCCCCGAGCTGGTTGAGGCACTAGACGCGCACCAGAACGCTACGTCGTTCGAGCACGACTTCTCGACCCTCGAAACGGAGCTCGACATCTTCTCGACCCTGCTCGACTTCAGCGCCCACGAGGCCCGCGCCGTGTGGACACGCGTGCGACGGCTGGCCGCTCTGGATGCAGATGATCCCGTTCGGCGGCAAGCGACGATGAGGCGGAGGCTCCACGATCCGAGGGCGCCGGAGTTCATGGCCAGGTCGTGGGAGGATCTGCAGACCACGAGGGATGTTGTCGGCGCGCTGCTGGAGCATATCGAGAAGCTGAACACAAAAATCAGCGCGGTGGCCAAGCACGGTCTGAATCGCTGTGTGGAGGCGACGGATTGCGTCCTGGCGTTGGAGGTGGACTGGATGGGGTCTCCGGCGTGCGACTAAACACGAGAGGGCCATGGTGCTTTCTCCCTTTCGAAAGCGATGCACAGTAGGCAGAGTGGGGAGCTTAGGAAGCTCACTCGTTCATGTATCCACCTTTGCACACTATAGATCTTGAGCTCTCAAACCGTACGGTCCACACCACCGAGCCAGCAAAGTATGCACAGAACCGTGTCCGCATCCTCTTTACAGACAAAGAGCTCTCTGGAGAAAGAAAGCAAGACGACGAGGCGCCGACCGGACCCGAACCTGCGACCCAAGAGGGTCAAGAACAATGAGTGGCGGCTGTGGAAACAGACAGCCGAACAGATGTCCTAGCAAGTACACCGGAGTGCAAGCTAGACAAGGAATGCTCTCGAAAGATGTTGCCACCGCACCACACCACTTTTTGTTGTATGTGAAAAGAACTGTCTAGCTATATGTGCCCTGCCATAGAAAGAAGGGGTGAGATACGTGTGATGATGGATTTCCCGGCACACTGCCAAGACGGAGTAGCGAATCGACTAAGCCTCTCAACAGTTCCTATTCTCTATCCTTCTCCCTATGCCGGCCACCGCGTTTCCTTCCCACGGCTACGCCACCGCCGACATTCCTTCGAGCCCCTTCTCCTTCCCGCTCTTTCTCCACCTTGACCTTCTTCGGCCAGTCCCTCGCAACGTCAATGCCGGCTCTGGGCGCCCAGAGCTCCAGAAACACCCACAGCAGGTAGTCGACGACGACACAGAGGCAGAAGAGCTTGCCAGCCCAGATGCCGCAGCCATAGTAGCGCTTGAGGCGGTCGATCAGCGCAAATGACTGCACGCCCGCACGCCCGCGCGTCGCGCTCCAGTTCGCGTCAGCCTCGTCGTCGCCGCTTACACTAGCACGAGCACCAGGCGTGTCGGCTCCGCTCTCGACGCCGTAGAATTCCTCTTCGCTCAGCACGCCGCTGATGCCGTCGTACACGCGCTCCGTCCGCCGGGCGACGTCCGTCCAGCTGTACATGACGCGGACCTGCTCGTGGAAGCGCTCGGTGCGCACGCGGTTGCCGCGGATCTTGCCGATGGCCTCGCCGGTCGCCCGCACGATGTCGTCCTCCTCGGGCGCGGCGAAGGTCGTCATGTGCGGCGGTAGCACTTCTGGGATCCCGCCGACGCGCGTGCACACAATGTAGAGGCCGCAGGAGGCGGCTTCGACGATCACGGTCCCGAATGCTTCGGTCAGCGAGGGGTGTAGGTAGATGTGCCCGCGAACCATCACGTCGCGGACTTCTTCGTGCCGCACGGGCCCGAGGAGCTCGACGCGGTCTTGGAGGACATGGGACTGTTGTCAGTGGATGCGGTGATGTTGCCGACCATGTGAAGAGGGGCTTACTCTTCGCTCGAGCATCTGCTCCAAGTCGATCGCTTTGGGACCTGAGCCGGCGATGATGAAGCGCACGTGCGGGTGGGTGGCGAGAATGCGCGGGATGGCTGCAATGAGAAGGTCGGTGCCCTTGTTGTAGAAGAGGCGAGAGATGACAACGATCGTTATCGTACCATGAGGCCCAAGATGTTGTGGCTGAGGAGGGGGAGGGCGGGACTCGCCTGCCGCAGGATCGAGGGCATGCGAGGTGTGTGAGAGAGGACGGAAGTTCTCGGCGACCACGGCATTGGGGATTACGGAGACCATCAAAGGGTCCAGGGAGGCGCGGAGGACCGTGTTCTCCTTGCTGTTGCACGTGGTGAGCGCGTTGCGCTGATGTCGAAGGGAGAAGGCTGGACTCTTACCAAGTATGGCTGACGCAGATGACATGATCGACATCACTCAACGTGAACTTCAGCAGCTTGTTCGTCAGGATACTGGCCGCGTCGGCGAACCCAAAGAGACTGTGGTCGGTGAAGACGGTCCTGAGCCCCATGGTGCGGGCATGCAGGATGGCTTCGTGGCACAAGCTGGAAAGCGAGGCATGGCCGTGCACGATCTCGATGTTCTCGCGGATGATGATGTTGCGGAAGACGGGGAAGAAGGAGAAGACGGTGGGGAAGGTGGTCTCGCGGTAGATGACGAAGAACGGGACGTGGTAGACCTTGAGGCCGTTGGTGAGGTAGCGCACCCCCGTGCGGCCCTCGTAGGCATGGCTGATCACGATGACCTTGTGTCCGCGGTCGATGAGTTTCTGGCGGGGGGGAGGGACCTTAGCAGTTGGATGGCGTAACGAGCAACGATTGCTTCACGGCGCCTTCAACGCGTTCAGACGTACTGTTGAGAGCTGGTAGATGTGACTTTCCACTCCACCTGTGGACGGTGAGATTGACCAAGTTGGCAGCACAGCTGAGAGGGCCTACCTGGCTGTGGGAAGAAGAAGTCACTGATCATGCTATGCAACACATCAGACTACATCCAACGGGGTCGACTTGTTGGCAGGACTATCGTACGCAATGTTGTACGGCATTGTTGCGACTCTTGCCCACCGATGGAGGACGACAAGACAGAGCGCAAGGTCATATCGCCCGTGCTGCTCTCTCTCTCTCTCTCTCTTTCTGGCGAGCCTCCACTGCTGTGTTTGGGTTTGTAGATGGCCACTTGGTCGGCTTAAGGAAGTACCTTACCTTACATTACCTTGTCTTACATTACCTTACCTTACATTACCTTACCCCACATCACGTTACCCTATGTTACGTCCATCCACGTTCAGCAAGCTTCGTCCCTGCGTTAGCGTGGCAGCAACGGTTGAATCTCGGCTGTTCCATCATGAGCTTCAAGAAATATTTGTCCATTATGTTTCTCCTCTCCTCATGCTTGTAAGCAATGGCTTCTACTCTGTACAAACGGTACATCCCTCCAAGGGTACCCGCGGTTCCCATCGTTCCTCCAGTCCAGCCAACATCGTTTATCGTACAACCGTCAGTTTCTACGCGCAACGAGCCTACTGGGAAGCGCAAGAGAGATGCGGAAGAGCAGGAGGCGCGACAGGAGCGGAAAGAGAAGCGGAAAAAGCTGAAGTCAGACGCAAAGACTACAGCAAAGGAAGAGGACTTCTCGCAGCCGAAGGAGCGGAAGAGAGCAGGGTGCGAGAGCGAGGGAAGGAAGGAAGATGAAAAGGCGCAGAAGCATGGGAAGAGAAAAGCCCCTAGGGACAATGCTGCCAAGAATGAGGGCATGGCAACGTCTGTAGAAGCGCCAGACGGGAAACTTGATGTCCAGGAAGACCAGGAGAGCTCGGGAGATGAGGTACATGGAGATCTTCCTAAAAGACACAAGACTGTGATGGCCAAATTTCAGAAGTCTACCAAAAGTGCAGGGCACAAATCAGACGGAACTCAAGACGCAGAAGGAGGGCTGAATCAGCAAGGATCACCGGAATTGCATGGTCAGACTCGGTACTGCGAGGCTGTTTCTGTTGTACTCTAGCTGATGCATGATGCATGATAGACCTCGTTCCTCTCCCTCAACCAGCACCAAATCTTGAGCCAGAGTACAAACCAATCTCTACCCTACCACTGTGGTTGGCAACCCCCATAAGCGTACCGTCTACAGCTACAGCACCCTTCACCACTCTCGGACTAGACCCAAAGACCGTCTCCCACCTAGAGAAGAAAGGCTACAGAGATGCTTTCGCCGTCCAATCCGCCGTCATTCCACTACTTCTGCCTAAACTCCGCAATACAGTCGGTGATGTCTGTGTGTCAGCAGCTACTGGGTCTGGTAAGACACTTGCCTACGTTCTGCCGATGGTCGAAAGTCTCAAGCACAGCTGGATCACGAAGCTACGAGGTCTCATCGTAGTGCCGACTCGAGAGCTGGTCTCGCAAGCTCGTAAGGCTGTCGAGCTGTGTACGACTAAGACGGGACTCAAAGTAGATATCGCTGTTGGCACCCGTCCGCTCAGCTACGAACAAGATCTCCTGATCAGGAAAGGAAGAAGATTAGACCCTCAGGGCTACGACATACTCCAACAGCAAGCTAAGCGGAGCATGCTATTTGGCGGCGATGAGGAACCCGGCGAAGACGATGTCATACTGCAAGACGCAGTACGTATGCTTCCAGGTCACGTCCCGGAGTACACTTCCAAGGTCGACGTTCTCGTCTGTACACCTGGCCGACTCGTCGAACATCTTCAGTCTACCACTGGGTTCAACCTGGACAATCTTGAGTGGCTCGTCATCGACGAAGCAGATCGCTTACTCGACCAGAGTTTCCAGCAATGGGTAGACACTGTCATATCTCACCTACAGAGAGAGGTGCCCTACGGCCAGATGAGTGCGAAAGACAAGGTCCTCTCCAGACTCTGGCATCCCAAAGAACCAAAACACGTCAAGAAGGTCGTACTGAGCGCCACAATGACACGTGACATTAGCAAACTTACCGCTTTGAAGCTGCGCAGGCCCAGACTGGTCGTCGTCGAGGGCATCGAGCCCAGAGATGAGACGGCAACACTTGGAGCACCGGACGACGGTGACAGCTTCACGCTTCCATCGACGCTACACGAGTATGCCGTTGCGGTCGGCGATGGCACCGATAAGCCCCTGTATCTGTTGCGGCTTCTTCAGACAAAGATACTGGGCGGGACGAATGGGAGAGCGCAGGAAGAGGTCGATATCGCATCGGACGCAGAGAGCAGCGTGGTATCGTCCAGCAGCAGCGATACCTCCGACGTCGACAGTTCAGACGACTCGTCCTCCGACTCCGAAGCCTCGTCATCCTCCCGCAGCGTCATATCCTCCAAGCCCTCGCCGTCTCCTCCACGCGACAACCACACCCGATCATCTCCCGACGCAGCCACTCAACCCACCCCAACCAGCCCCCGCGTCCTCATCTTCACGTCGACCAACGAGTCCGCCACCCGGCTGAGCCACCTCCTCGGCACCCTCCATCCGGCCTACGCCCCGCTCCTCGGCACCCTCACCAAATCGTCCAACTCTTCCGCGACGCTGCACCGCTTCCGCACCGGCCGCGTGCCGCTGCTCGTCGCCTCCGACCGCGCCTCCCGCGGCCTCGACATCCCCGCCATCACGCACGTCGTCAACTACGACGTGCCGCGCAGCGTGCGCGCGTACGTGCACCGCGTGGGGCGGACGGCGCGGGCCGGCCGGGAAGGGCAGGCGTGGACGCTGTTCGAGGAGCGGGAGGGGCGCTGGTTCTGGGGCGATGTAGCGCGGGGGCAGGCCGTGGGGAGGGCGGGGACGGTATCGAGGGTCCGGGTCGTTGTTGAGGAGGCGGGCACGGGGGTCCGGACTCGGTATGAGGAGGCGTTGCGGGCGCTGGGAGAGGCTGTCCGGGCGAAGTAGCGTGGGGCGGTGGTGTTGGAACGGGATCGGATCTGCTCTGGCATC
>NAJN01000284.1:0-27742 GCA_005059845.1 Cryomyces minteri
ATCAAGCCTGACTTAGTCCTCCTCGGCAAGGCCATCTCCGGTGGCATGTACCCTGTCTCGTGCGTGTTGGGTTCGAAGGATGTCATGCTGACCATCGAGGCCGGTACACACGGTTCCACGTACGGCGGGAACCCACTCGGATCTGCTGTGGCTATCAGAGCACTGGAAATCGTGAAGGAGGAGAACATGGTCGAGCGTGCCGAGACACTGGGCCAGCTGTTTCGGCAAGGGCTGAGAGACATCAAGAGCCCCATGATCACGACCATTCGTGGCAAGGGTCTGCTCAACGCCATCGTTATTGACGAGAGCAAGACGAACGGTCACAGCGCCTGGGACCTGTGTATGCTGATGAAGGAGAAGGGACTATTGGTAAGAAGGGCCCCTACATTGCACATCCACTGCTGCATAGAACGAAGCCAGGACGAGAATGCTGATCGCGAGCTACAGGCGAAACCGACTCATCAGAACATCATTCGTTTGGCTCCGCCACTGGTCATTACGGAGGAGCAGATCCAGCAAGCGCTGGACATCATTCGCGATGCTATACTAGAGTTGCCGAACTTGAAGGGAGAGAGAGAAGACGAGATTATACCCAAGGAGGAGAAGATCGTGCATATCGGCCTGGAGAATTAGGACGACCAGAGAAGGAGATGAGTGCGTTTGCATTGCTAATTCTTCAACTCTCTCCGTGCCAACTGGCGGGTTCTTGAACAATTGAGATGGCCTTTTAGCATATTCACTCAGATTTGTGACAGTGATCAGTGTTGTGTCTTTGAGGTTGTGTGAACTGCTACTGATTATGGTGACTTCGGCTCTCCTCGCGTAATACCATGTTACGCACAAGGTGCCCCAGAGCCCACCCTCGCTCTGCAGATGCGGCAGCATCGAGGGTGAGAAGGTAGATGGCACACTTCAAGCCAACAACTCAACTCAAGGTACCTCGATTTCGACAACGGAACCAAATTGTGCTCAGCAGGCTACGATGAGGCCTCCACCGCCTAATACATCATCAGCATATTGGAAGCCCACCCAATTGCTCAACCGGCTCAGCTGATTCAGCAGCACAGCACTGCAGGTGTACAGACATGATCGGTGTCCGTTCTGTCCGCTTTTGTGTGACTATTGTCTGTCTGTCTGTCTGTCTGTCTGTCATTGCTGCTAGCTCGTCTTCCTGTACTACTACGCCTTGGGCTAGGATTCATCCTTACCCTCGACGTAAGAAGCTTACACTGTAAGGCAGTAGTGACTGTTTGGATCAACAACAGCCCAACGGTTGTCGTGGCAGTCAAACCCCCCAACGTCCAACGGCAAGGTAGATTAGAGCCTAATCATCTTGAGTCACCCCTTTTAGGCTGCATCTTACCGAGGCACGCTTGTGTTTCGAGGACTGCTGCTGTTCGCCAGCTATGCTTCTGTGATTCATACCAGCGCAGTCATGAAAGCGTTAATGGCCTCGAAATGCTCGGGATAACTCATACCGTGAAGCTGAGAATGTCGTTCACCGTGAACCTAAGCCAGCAGTCGAAACAAAGTGTCACTGCCTCCAGCTGATCAATCAACAGATCCGCAAACGGACGTCCGGCGTTGAAATCTGCCGATGTTTTCGAGGCTAAGCTTTCCCGTTCCCGTTTCCAGCAGCGTTCCACCAATGACCGGCCCAACATTCCCGATCTTCTTCATCTGTGGCGTTGCGCCGGTGCACGGCGAGCTTGCAAAGCCGTACTGAGGAGGCGGAAGTGGTGTCGTAAGAGAGAGGGAGGGTTAGGCACCTGGATGTTCGGCCGGGTCAGACTATTACATGTAGACGGAGATGCGCTGGCCTTCCTCTCCTCCAACAACACCTCCCTCTTAGCTGACGATGGCGGCCCCCATGGAGGAGAAGGCATGGACTTCAACGGATGGCGTTGGAGCCCCAATGAGCACCAACAGGAGTGAGCCGGTTGCCACGGAATCGCTGGAAAGGGTCGGAACTGAGAAAGAGTTGAACGTCGAAACAGAAGCAGACAAGGGATACCAGCACGAGAAACAGGTGGAAAGAGGTGGGTTTGCCAGGACGCAAAGCAGTCTCACTTCGACAAGCGATGGCGTGGACGAGGCGAAGAGCGTGGACCGGAAGGGCGAGAAGAAGAAATGGACTCGGTGGCTGAACCCTTTCAAGAGGAGTAACAAGCCTCCAGTACCAAGTGAAAGGATAGTGTCTAGAGAATACCAAGCGGGCTTCCTCAGTCTACTCACTTTCCAATGGATGGCGCCGCTTATGGACGTAAGACAATTTTATTCGCAACGTGATTGCATCATGCTGACCTGGCATTATAGGTTGGATACCAGAGACCTCTGGAACTGAACGACATCTGGCTGGTGAATCCGAACAGGACTACTGAGGTCTTATCGGCCAAATTGCGCGCAAACTTCGAAAAACGGCTGGCTGCGAAAGCAAAGCGTCCCTTGACTATGGCAATGCACGACACATTCAAGTTCGAGTTCTATCTTGGAGGCGCCTGCCAGCTTATGGCTAGCATTGTACAAGTTTTGACGCCGTTCACACTGAAGTACTTGATACAGTTTGCAACCGCAGCGTACTATGCTCACACCTATGGACAGCCAGTACCCAGCGTTGGTCGCGGAATAGGTCTCGTTTTTGGGATCACGGCTATGCAGATGATACAAAGCATGTGCACTAACCACTTTCTGTTCCGCGGAATGATGATCGGCGGTCAAGCTCGAGCGGTCTTGATCACAGTCATCTTCGATAAGGCCATGAAACTATCGGGAAGAGCGAAAGCTGGCGGTAAGTCTACTGAAGCGCCTCCTAAAGAGTTGAAGCCCGGCAGCGGCGAAGAGAAGAAATGGTTCAAGAAGAGGTTGGGCAAAGACAAAGACTCCAAGGGCAAGCCCGACAAGGCCAAAGGTGTCTCCGGAGACGGCCAGGGCTGGGGCAACGGAAGGATCATCAACCTGATGTCAACGGACACCTACCGTGTGGACCAGGCGTCTGGCATGTTCCACCTGATCTGGTGTTCTCCTGTCGCTATTCTACTGACCCTTGCTCTGCTGGTTGTCAACTTGACCTACAGCGCATTGGCTGGGTTTGGTCTTCTTATCATTGCAATGCCCATACTTGGCAGGTCGATCAGAAGCTTGTTCAAGCGAAGAGGCGCTATCAACAAGATCACCGACCAGAGAGTCGGTCTGACCACCGAAATCCTTCAGGCGGCCCGATTCGTCAAGTACTTCGGTTGGGAGACCAGCTTCCTCGACAGACTGGCATCAATCAGGGCAAGAGAGATTCGGTCCATACAGATCCTGCTGTCGATACGCAATGCCATCATGGCAATCTCGATGTCGATGCCTATCTTCGCTTCCATGTTAGCTTTCATTACATACTCCCTGTCAAAGCATACACTTGTCGCGGGACCTATCTTCTCATCACTAGCTTTGTTCAACTCCCTCCGCATGCCACTGAACTTGCTTCCTCTGGTAATTGGCCAGGTCATTGATGCATCTTCATCAATCGATCGTATCCAGGAATTCCTCTTGGCTGAAGAGGCGCAGGACGAGGCTGAGTGGGACTATGAGAGCAAGGATGCAGTCGTCCTCAAACACGCAGACTTCACCTGGGAGAGAAGCCCGACGCAAGACCCCGACAAGACACCCGGCAAGGATCCGCGCAGCAATAAACAGATCAAAGAGGAGCACAAGGCCGAGAAGAAGGCGGAGAAAGAGGCGAAAAAAGACGCCAAGAAAGCCAAACACAATGGTACAGAGACGCCAACAGACGGAACAGACAGTACCAGCACGTTGACTGAAGAGAACGTACATCCCTTTCAGCTTCACGACATAGATTTCACAGTCGGCCGAAATGAACTTCTTGCAGTTATCGGTACCGTTGGGTCGGGCAAATCTTCGCTACTCGCGGCTCTTGCGGGTGACATGAGAAGAACAGCAGGAAGCGTCACACTCGGCGCATCGCGCGCTTTCTGTCCACAGTACGCATGGATTCAGAACGCTACTGTCAAAGAGAACATTGTGTTTGGAAAGGACTTCGATCAGGCATGGTACGACCAAGTCGTGGATGCGTGTGCGCTGCGGCCAGACCTGGAAATGTTGCCGAACGGCGACGTTACAGAAATCGGAGAGCGAGGAATTACGGTGTCTGGAGGACAGAAGCAGCGTCTGAACATCGCCCGCGCAATATACTTCAACGCCGACATTGTCCTGATGGACGATCCTCTCTCTGCTGTCGATGCCCATGTGGGCAGGCATATCATGGACAATGCTATCTGCGGGCTACTCAAGGACAAATGTCGGATTCTGGCTACTCATCAACTTCACGTCCTGAACCGATGTGACCGGATTCTGTGGATGCAGGAAGGTCGGATAGAGATCATCGATACTTTTGACAATCTGATGGCACACAACGCAGAGTTCCAGAAGTTGATGGCCACAACTGCCGTCGAGGAAGAGCAGGAGAAAGAAGAGCACGTCAATGACGACGAAGTCTTGGACGAGAAGAAACAATTGGAAAAGAAGAAGGGCAAGAAACCGGCGGGCGCCTTGATGCAAGTCGAGGAGCGAGCCGTCAAGAGTGTCTCTGGGAAAATCTACATGGCCTACGTAAGGGCTGCTGGAGGTGTATGGGTGGCACCACTGGTCATACTGCTCCTTATCCTTTCACAAGGTGGTAACATTGCTACGAGCTTGTGGCTCTCTTGGTGGACGTCAAACAAGTTTGGCTATTCGACTGGCACATACGTAAGTCTTGCAGTCTTCATTGTGATGTTCCATTACTAACTCTTCCTAGATCGGTGTCTATGCTGGGCTGGGTGTAGTCCAAGCGTTCCTCATGTTCGCATTCTCAGTGGCCATGTCGATCTTTGGCACACGCGCCAGCAAGGTCATGCTTCACCGTGCTGTCAGCCGCGTCCTGCGCGCTCCGATGTCATTCTTCGACACCACTCCACTTGGCCGCATTACGAACCGCTTCTCCAAGGACGTCGACACTATGGATAACGCTTTGACAGACGCAATGCGAATGTACTTCATGACCATGGCTATGATCCTCTCCGTCTTCATCCTCATCATCGCCTACTTCTACTACTTCGCCATCGCTTTGGGTCCTCTTTTCTTGGCGTTCATGTTCTCGGCGAGCTACTACCGTGCCTCAGCACGAGAGCTCAAACGCCACGAAGCCGTCCTCCGCAGTACGGTGTTCTCTCGCTTCAGCGAAGCGGTCTCCGGCACTGCTACTGTGCGAGCCTACGGGTTGCAGGACCGCTTCTCCAAGTCAATTCGTGAGGCTGTAGACGATATGGACAGCGCGTACTACCTTACGTTCTCCAACCAGCGTTGGCTGTCTGTACGTCTTGACAGCATTGGAAACCTGCTGGTCTTTACGACCGGTATTCTCGTGGTCACATCTCGCTTCAACATCTCACCATCTATTTCCGGTCTGGTACTCTCGTACATCCTATCGATCGTCCAAGTCATCCAGTTCACCGTTCGCCAGCTCTCCGAAGTCGAGAACAACATGAACGCAACAGAGCGCGTTCACTACTACGGCACTGAGCTCGAAGAGGAAGCTCCACTCCACCTTGGTAGCGTCAGAGAGTCTTGGCCCGAAAGGGGCGAGATTGTCTTCGACAACGTACAGATGCGCTACAGAGACGGGTTGCCACTCGTACTACGAGGTCTGAGTATGCACGTAAACGCCGGCGAGCGTATCGGTATTGTAGGAAGGACAGGTGCTGGCAAGTCCAGTATCATGGGCACGCTTTTCCGACTTGTGGAGCTCAGTGGTGGTAGCATCACGATTGACGGCGTCAACATTGCAACGATCGGTCTCGGTGACCTGCGCTCTCGTCTTGCCATCATCCCGCAAGACCCCACGCTATTCCGAGGAACGATACGCAGCAATCTGGACCCTTTCAACGAGCACACCGACCTCGAGCTGTGGTCCGCACTTCGCCAAGCCGATCTCGTAGGCGAAGAGCAGACGATGGAAGACACGGCCGGCCGCATCCACCTCGACACGACGGTCGACGAAGAGGGGTTGAACTTCTCGCTCGGCCAACGCCAGCTCATGGCTCTAGCTCGCGCGCTCGTCCGCGGCTCGCAGATCATCGTCTGCGACGAAGCCACCTCGTCCGTGGACTTCGACACCGACCAGAAGATCCAGCGGACCATCGTCCAGGGCTTCAGGGGCAAGACGCTCCTCTGCATTGCGCACAGGTTGAAGACCATCATCGGATACGATCGCATCTGCGTCATGGACCAGGGCAGGATTGCGGAACTGGACAAGCCGGTCGTGCTGTACGATCAGGGAGGCATCTTCAGAGGGATGTGTGACAGGAGCGGTATCAAGAGGGAAGACTTCTTCGACAGCGAAGAAGCGAAGGTGCAAGAGTCGTAGGCATTTCTTTTCTTTGCTTCTTGGGGTAAGGCATCTGGAGCATTTTGGGGTGCAAGCGGGTGGCATATTCTGGGGCAACCATTGCGAAGCGCAGACTCGCATCTGTGGAATGTTCGATGGTGTAATCGTGGGCAAAAACGTCCAGGGTTCTCGTGGGAAATGTACATAGTGTAACCGACTTCCCAATAGCGTCAAAGGACCCCATAATTGTACAAACACGCCATGTGTCAATCGCTGCTCTCTAGCGCTCTTCGGCTTGACTATTCTTGTGGTGGCACCGTGAGGCGGACGAACAGGAACAAGCATGGATCGTCATCGTAACGCGGTATCTGAACCAGCCCAGCTCATGACGATAGCAGGAAGAACCACCAACCGAAGCAAGTGGATATAGTGACGCCCGAAGCCGCCGGTGCGTACAGCGAGAGCGGGATCCGGCCACAGCGCGCTTCAGCTGGCCGTCAGGGCACGCGAGCCGGAGGAGAGAGACTCTGCTTTCGGCGACATCATCCGCCCTCATCCTCCAAGTCGGGCGTCGAGCAGCACTCGAAGAGGTCATGCCAAGCCGCAGAGAACGTTGCGGAGTCGCCGCCATGGCGGCCAGGCCATGTGCCCCTCGAGGAGGAACAGAAGAACGAGATGCGAAAAGGCGCAGAGTTTGACGCCCGCCGGACGCCCGCTGTGTGGTAACGAGACCCCGAGCGCAAGGCTTGAGTTTCGCTAGCAGTGGGTCGCTGGTCGGTGCGGGCCTGGGGCCCAACTCTCGGAACGATACCAACGCCTTCGTCTGCAAGTCATTCTTCAGCTTGTGTCTCTCGGTGAATCCAGGGACACGCACGTCTGGCCCGCTTCACACACACGGCAGAGGAGATGCCTGCAACTAGCGGTCGGCTCTGGCAGTTCCCGAAGCACGAGTGCCTTGTGACTGCGGCTTGCAGGCAACAGTCATGGGGCTGAGATGGTCGAGAGGCTAACACTGTGACGCTCGCTGGAGGAGCGATGCACTGTGGGCAACGCCTGGACTGCAACCGGACCCTACCTGTACAGGCACGGCGACGGCCGGCAAACGCTTAGCAGTCGAGTGCTAAGGCGCTTCGAGTTGGGGACGAGGCGTGTCACGTCTCTTCCGCCGCCTGGTCCTGCAGGCAAATCAAGTGCTAGAAGCTCAGACGCTCGTGGCTTGCTTGCATGGCTGCGGCCGTCGTCGTGTCGTGTCGTGTCGTGTCGCCTGCACCTCCCAGGCCGCAATGGGCGAGCTCGAACGATGCCTGCCCTTATTGCGCCCTCTCCCTCCATCTTCATCGTGTTCGTCTTCAATGTTGCATTCGTTCTTTGCACAAACACTTCATACTGAGTGTGTAAGCTTTTGTCGCTGTTGCTGTCTGTAGAAACGACCATCTTCACTCCCTCAACAAGAAGCTGTCCCCGATCGTACCTCACTCCTCTTCGTTTCACCACGACATACTCCCTCCTTCACCTTGCGACAGATCGTCTTTCACTCCGTTCTCTCGGCAGAGTCGTTGCGGCCCTCGGATCTCGCCAATCCTTGTCTCTCCCTCACATATTCATAAAGCACTCGAACCGGCCGCAGCACGCCAATCCTTTACGACGCCGCACCACCGCAATCCACGGTCGGAGAGGCCCTCGAACGGCAGCACAAGAGGCTCGTTCATTTCCAGCCCTCGTCAGCCATGTCTCTCGACGAAAAGACCACGTTCGGAGCCATTGTCCCGCCCGTCAACGAAACCGAAACTCACCTTCTCTCTCCGCCAAAGCTCCACATCCCTACCACCGTCAACTCCGATACCGACTCCGTCATGACCCTCACACCCACCGCATCACGCGTGGCAACACCGCAAGAAGGATCCTCGCCATTGAACCCCTTCTCGGCCTTCTACTCGCATCCCGCGACGCGTCACTCGCTCGAAGAAGCTCGCACAGCCAGCAAGACGCACTTCCAGGTCTATGAAACCGACCTCGAAGCCGGCCTCTCCACTGCCGATCTGCCCAAGCAGTCGTCGCTCGACGGCAATGCCAAGGAATGCACCATGTGGCCGTCGAAGAAGACGCTGCGGGAGAAGGCGAAGCTGCAGGAGAAGGCGACTAGGCGCATGTACAACCCCATGAGGAATCTGAACAAGAAGCAGAAGCTCTACGCGAAGATTCTGATTGCGCTATTGGTCGTCGCGGCGGCGGTGGGCATCGGCATTGGCGTGTCCAGAGCTGTGGGTGGTGGTGTTTGGGCGGGCAACAACACCGCTAAGAAGATCCCTGCGGACAACAACTGAGGCCTAACAGCACAGCCTATGGTGAGCTCACATTGTACCTGATATTATTTGCGAAAGGCTGTTATGCTAACTCGTCTGTTGCTGTAGGCCTACGCCAATCCTGAGGAACGTCTCGCCAAGTACCATCAGCAGGTACCACGCGTACCACTTCCCGACCATCTCGTGCAACTTCACATACGCACGCGTTCATGTCTCGCACCACTGTTGATACCCACCAGTCGTCCACGTATCGAATCTGCCTGTCTGCAGCACCACTGTCCACTCTACTTCCACACACTGAAGCGTTCCGCCTTTCCTGTCCAATGTCCCGTCGTTCCCTACCCTCTCGTTTTCCTTCCGGATTTATCTGTCATTGGGCTCTGTCATTGGGTGGCGTAGTGAGAAAGAGCGGCGTTTTATGGACAGCTCGTGTTGGCAGAGCACTATTACGGAGCAGACGAAATCTTCCTCTCGATTGAATGCTTGTCACGCTTCACAGTTGTGTCTAGGGAAGCAAGAGATACCTCCATATGGCTTTTGTCATGTACTTTTGATGGTGTAGAACTTGCACCTATTATGCTCGGCTCATGACATAAGCTCACGCTCTAATTGCACCGCGAGGCCTGGCTGTCTCTCTGCTTGGTGCTCTGGAACCGTAATCCTACCTCTGTAGTTTGGTCTACGTATGACAACCTTTGCACGGAATCAAGAGCACGGGGGTCCGCATGACCTGTGGTGCAGAGATTCGTGTCTGGGTCAGTAGTGTTGGTCCTGTTGAAACAGAAAGACAAGGCAGTGGGCTGCATGCCACGCATCTCTCTGAACCCACGTTCCTCTGGTTACCTGTTTCCTTTTCTACACCGTCTATTAATCCCTCCATCTCCTCGCGTTTTGTGGTCCCGATGGGCGCGACACACTCTTTGTCCAAGAGTCAAGAGCACGGGTCCTCACACGGGCTACATCGCAGACCTCTGAGTGTGCTTGTGAGTCGTGTCGCTCTTGTAGTGAGACAAAGCAGTAGTGCGTGCAACACATCTCCTACGCATCAGTTACTCGGCCAACGTTCGCGTGGGAACATCTGCTTCCTTGCTCTTTCTCAACGTAGTCTGCAACCCCCCCAATCCACTCGCGTTCTGTGATCCTCACAGTCCGTAACACGCTGCTGTTCAACACGACCCCTCGCTCAGCCCTCCGATCGCAAGGCGGTGTCGCTGCACCGTGATTTCCATTCCGCCGTCTACCACCCAAACCCCCCGTCCTCCCTTCGGCATCCCCGCCAATCCAGCAGGAACGCCTCTTGCCTTCCACAAACCCCTCTCGAGCACCTTTGATCCACCACCGTCGCATCAGCGAGGATGTCCGTCCGCCTCCTGTTCCGCCTCCCCGCAGGCGCCCTCGGATATGGCCTTGTCGTGCTTCTCAGACGGCACCCGCCAGTCCCTCCGCTTCTCGGCCAGCAGCGCCCAGCCTTCGCGCAGCCGACTGCGTTGTGCCGCCGACAACTGCCACGACGAGGACGGAGGACGAGGACGATGAGGACGGCGATGAGGACGACGAGGATGACTACGACGGGTACGGCAGTGACGAGAGCAACGCTGGCGGACAGCTCGCCCGCTACCGCGCCCCCTCCGCGCCCACGCCGCGCGCGTCCGCGCCGCTTGCGCCAGCGCCTCGACCCCGGCCGCGACAGCCACCGCAGTGGCGCCGGCGCCGTCGCGATGACTGCTACCAAGTGGTGTAGCTTCCCTCTCATCCCATAGATTCTCTCGGGAACGATCGTTTGGTCTTTGTTTGATGGAACAGCGATGATTCGCAAAAGTCGAATGGCTTCGGCCAACGCGCACTCCTCCCTGCAAGCCGAGACCGGTCCTCTCCGATTCGGGTCATACCACAGGTCAGCGGGATGCCAAAGGCTTTCTTCTCGCACCGTCTTGTTCCCAGTGCCGCCGTTGATCAAAGGCGTGTGGTTGCGCCGGCAGCCGTTGTGGGAGAGCGCGTTACAGCCGTGGACGACGTGCGGATGTTCGGCTGTCGATGTAGGCGTTTTGAGTGGCGGTTGGTCGACTGCGGATTGGGCCGTACTGAGCTTCGTGCGTGAATGACAGTCGGGCTACGGTCGTTCCGAGGTCGTGTTGGCGTAGGGTAATGCCGTAAGAACGCAGGAACGACTGGGCGTGGAGGTGGCCAGCCCCTGCGGTTCGGACGATCTCCGAATCTGCTCTGACGTCCCCTGAACGCATTCTTGACGAGGCGAAGGATCCCGTCTGTATCGCAGTACGTTCACTGTTGCCTGCTGGTCTCGTGAAGATGGTCGATGTAGCACAACACGGCCACGGGCTTGTCTGCGGCTTCGAGCGGGTGGCACCTACTGCCATGGCCCAAGCCAAGAGCATGAGGAGCCATCAGCCTCACCCCGTCCAGCGATGAACACCTTCTCCTTCCTGGCTTCGGCTCGTTTAGCACGCCAAGTTTTGTCGTGCTGCTCTTCCCCTCCCGATTAAACTGCATCCTAGGATAAAGCAGAGTCGGAGGCAGAGGATGACGGGAGGATGGCTGGGCATGTGACTTCGCCCTCGCCTCTCAGGTTGGACCGGCGGCAGAGGTGTCGTTCGAAGTAGGCCTAGTTCGGAATCGTCCTCGGCGTCTACTCCGGGTTGGCTGCCTTGATGGACCATGTTAAGTTGCTCCTCCAGGTGTTGCATAACCCTATCCACGATCTGCCTGTCCTCGTCCCAGGTTGATGGGAACACGAACACAGGTGGTGCGAATGGTTTAGGGTCATTCGTTTTTATGGCCCGTATGCCATCGAGTGTTTCCTTAAGGCGTTCGGAGACTTAGAGGCTGCGACTTTGACTGCGAGGTGTTGGAGTCGAATACACGCGTGCGTCCACTCGGGGCTACCCATGTACATAGGACGAACGTAGGTGAGTCTGGATACGTCCAGATCAGGTGGGAATGTAATGCTTTTCGATCGGAACAGCGTGAATACGAGCGGAGTGGGAAATCGAGTCCACAAACTAACGGAAGTCGAAGGATCGAAGAAACAACTAACGTATCTCTTGAAGCTCAGCTACCTGAATATTATAGGTCAGAGACTAGAGCCAAGGTATCGCTCACTCTAGGGAAGGTTTCTGCAGTGGTCCCACAAGCCCAACAGCATTGTGCAGTTCAAAAAGGTTGAAAACGCAAGGAGCCCACACAGTCTAGGAACGTGTCAAAAGCGACAACGGCTGCTGCTGCGTTCCCAGCTCCAGACCGGCTTCGACTTCCCGAGAGCGGCGGGCTTGGAGATCGAGGAGGTCCGCCGCATCTTCAGGGAAGAGAGCACGGAGCCGAGTGAAGATACCGGGTGCCGCCTGATAACACTGAGAAGGTCGTGACAGCTGATGCACGCGGTGTTTTGGTGGAGGTCAGCTGCCACCAGCTATCTTCTTAATAATATCAGGTCACACCCATTGGGAAACCATACGTCGAGTATGCAAAGCTTCTTTCCCCATAGATGAACTTTGAAGTTCTCGTGTGACATCCGTCAGTGTCCCCGACAGGTTCTGCGTGTACGAGCGAATACCTTTCGTAGCTTCCAGTACCAAATCGCCGACCTGGAGGAGCGAAAAGGCAGTCTCTGATCGTTTGCGGGTAGGCAACTGCCCCTCGATGAACTACAGGGAGCGTGGCTGTTAGACAGAAGAAGCCACTGTCAAAAAAAGCCTGCAACGGAAGAGTAGGTTGCTGATGACAACTCAAGACCGGTTGAACCGGGAGGTTGCCTAGATCGTCTTCTATTCTGCTCTACAGAGATTCTAAGGATCTGTCGTTGAACATTCAAATACATCCGTCTGTAGCTCTTGGACGACGCGTCTACAAATAAAGTAAGGGAACCGCAGGTGTGAAACCTTCGATGGGCCCATTCTTTCTCCTGGGAGGCGAAGGTGCCTCATCTCCGGAGATTACGGCTAGTGATCCATCGCCGGCGGTCCGGATTCTACATCGCCTCCTCGCGTAACTGTATATTTCTGGCTATGTCGTCTATCCCTAACTTCTGGGATTTAAGTGTGTAAGGGAACAGCGGGGGTACCCCAGCCCTGGACGCTCAACCATGTATCTTAATTGGACCTTGTATGGCTGCTCATGACGTCGGAAAGAGTGGTAGAATTCGCGCTTGGTCGCCGGGGTCCGTCGGTCTGAAGTAGTAAAGTAGGGGAGTCGAATCAAAGCTTGCTCTTCCCCTGCTCGTCCTGCTTCTTCCGTTGCGCCATGTTTCTCTCCGCACCCAACACAAGACTGACGTGGTGGCTCAAGGCAACGATGTCTCCAGTTTCATCCAGAATCACGACCTCAAGATCCAGTCGTCCGTTCCTGATCTGCTTCGCCCGCACTCTCACAAACAGCCAGTCGACGCCTTCCGCCGGTAGCGCTTTCTTCACGTCCAGATTCAGTAACAAAGTCGGATACCAGAACTTCGCCCAGCCCTTCTTCTTACCCTCGGTCACTGCGTCTTGGTTCGAACTCTCGCGCTTGGCGTTATACGGATCTCCACCGCTGCGGTAGGACTCCACTAGTTGCGGCCACACGTCTGACACGTAGCCCAAGCTCTCGTTTGTGAATTTCTCCCCGTTCCTGAAGTACAGCCATTCATCTGCCAAGCTCTGCATCAACTGTCCTTTCCTCGGGAAGAAGAAGCGGACTTTCTGCGATGCTTTGCGGAATGAGGCGAAAGGCATGTTCTTCTGTTCTTGCCAGTTCGTGTCTTTGTCGGCCCGTAGTTTGGACACTTCTGCGGTGTAAGGTGCTGGGTGAAGCTCATAGCCAGTCTTGAACGACACGCCTTCTTCTGTGCTGATGTCTGAATTGGTGATGTAGCCTACGACTTCTTCGCGCTTGCCTTGGATCAATGTGACATGTATGGTCGACATCCGACGCCCGAGCTTTGCATCTTTGACTACAAACGTCGCCGGACCCTCTTGTGTACGCCGAAGGAACTCAAGATGTAGGGTGATAGTGTGGGGTTGCTTCTGCTTGGACAGGGTCGTCCTGAAATGGGCGGACGCAACTTGGAGGAAAGCTGCCGTAACAAAGCCGCCGTGTGGAACTGTAGGTATGATGAGCGATGGGACGATCTCAAATCGGAGCAGCTGGCGTTGTTGCTCGTACCAGAACCAATACACCAGTCAGTAGGAAACTCGGCAGAATAGGTATGGGAGTCAATCGCTTTCACAGCGGTAGCTTGAGCAAAGGAAGTCATTGCGCTTGTTTGTACAGTGAGTCGAGAACACGAGTGAGATACGAATGAAACATAGTAAAACGAAGAAGCGTCGTATAAGGAAATAGCAACACGTTTTGGCTGAGCCGATACCTTGCCTCGGTACAAGTCGTCCTCGGTCTACCTTCCCAAATTGTTGTCTTGTTTGAGAGGTGATGGGGACTGATACAAGGGGAAGGCCATGGCTTGCGAGCAACGTTACGATTGAGAGAGTCCCTTGTGTCTCCACGCTTGGGCACTGAGACTTGCGTGTTGGCGGCTCTGTAGCTGCCCGTGACCACCAAGCGAAGGGAGAGACGCAGTCTCGGGGCCAGACGTGGCGTTCAAGGTGAGCGAGCTTGGGACGATGCTTTGGACGTCCGAGGTGTTTGTCATCCCTACACATTACATTGTTGTATAGACGATGTGTTTTGGAACGAGGAGGCGCTCGGAAGTGTGGGTTGACTGTCGCTGAATGTTCTTGTCCTTGTCGCCCATGTACATATAGTGTGCCTGTCGCCCGTGTACATGTAGTGTCCTTGTCGCCCATACAGTATAGTATAGATATGGAAGCAGCGTCCCGCTCTCCACGACTCAGTAGGTCAGCCGCGTGAATGGTCTTGGCTTCAATTAAGGAATCGCGTGCCCTGCCTGGCCCCAGATCCCTGAGTGCACGCCTGCGACTCCGACTCGCTCATGGTTAAAGTTCCCAGGTAACTACCTTACAATCAACACCACAGCCTTGCCTTACTTCTACACTATCCCGACGCACGCCTTAGCCTTTGCGCATCCCACAACCACATCGCAGATCTGTTACCGGTCCTCCATCGTCACCACGCAACGTCTATCCGTCATCGCAGAACAAACATAGCAACGACAGCAGCACCATCATCTGGCCAGCGATCGAGCTGTACAACCGCGACCGCATGGTGTGGCAGGGGAAAGCAGCTGCACCTGGAGACTGTCATCACCGACCTTTGCTCTGCGCACCTTGAACAAGGGCCACTCGCTCAGCTCCGGGGAACAGCTAGACGCTTTGGCACACCTTCAAGCGACTGGTCGCCTTGGCGTATCGACTTGGCATGGGCAACGTTAGCAGCAGGCCCGAGGAAGGGAACCCTCTCTATGCCACAGATCAGACACGATGTGAGTTGACCTGATGTTGTGGCGCTCAATGTAGTGCTGACAATGTCTCGAAGTCTCCGTTACAAGTCTAGCCGTCACCAACTCGCGCAACCGTACGTTACTGAACATCACACCCAATTCTTTCCCTGCGACTCAATACACTGCAAAGAGGGAGGCAGGCGACGATAGTGTGGTTGAGTACATACAGGTAGGCCTGCCTCGCAGTCCGACGCTACGTACAAAGCTGATTGTAGAATGTCAGGACCCAGAGAGCTCTGTACCGGGAGCGCCGCCAGCTTTCCTGATCCGTCTTTCAAACGAGGATGAGCTTGTCTTTAACTTCACCTTCGTCGTGCGACAAGCCCAGGCTTCTTCTATATACCCTGTGAGCAACGGAGCTTCAACAACCGCGAATGGCTTGCCAGACACTGTCATCAACGGGCTCACCTACATTTTTGGCTCGAATACCAAGGACCTCGATAACCTCGTGACTCGAGAGTTCCATGCAGACCCGAACTTCCACAAGAATCCAAATGTACAATTGGTGGGTGACTACTCTACCAGTGGAAGCGCTTCGATACAATTCCAGTGGTCTTGGAGATGGAGACCGCCAAGGACTATAGAGGACAAGGGGGGTGGATGGCGCAACAGTTGCAGTGTACGTGTTTCCGGAGACTCTGCTGTACAACCAACAAGCTTACACTACACAACAGTTTGTCGAGTATGATCAGCGCGCACACAAATTCGACACCCTAGCCAGCTTCTCGTTTTGGGTCCACAGTATGTCTGAAGTTGCACCCCTCCAATCTAGAAACTCACAGTCCTTGCAGATGCACAGCGTCTCCAAAACAGCCCTCAGTCTCGCTCGCCCCGGCTAGAGATGTCTGTACCCCATAGATTAAGAGTTCCGTCGGCTCAGTCGATCGAGTCACGGGTCAGCACCATCAGCGACTCCGACGCACCAGACTATAGAGACTACCGAGAACCCCAATCCCCCAACGTCGAAGCAATACCAGAATACGGCCTTGGTCTCGTACCGACGATGACGAATAACACGGTAGTGGCATGTCAGAGACCAGGGGAAGACCCCAGCGCCACGGAGGATGGTCCAGTGTTCCGTGCAACGATGAAGCAGCTAGAACAGAAGACAGGCAACATGCGTACCAGGATGAAGAAGGTGTTGAAGAAAGCTGAAGCGGCTCAGGAAGCCCAAACGGCATGCAACGATGCAGTTGCAGCATTCACAGAGGCATTGCGCGAAGCCTCATCCTCGAATGCTAACGCGGTCAAGCCGGCTCTTGATCATTACTTCGAAAAGATAGCCAAGGAGATATTGTCCTACGAAAGACAGAACACAGTAAACTTGCAGAGACTTATAATTGATCCAATAACGAAGCTATACACGATAGACATCAAACAGGCCGAGTCAAGAAAAAAGGACTTTGAAGAAGAAGCGAAAGACTTCTATGGATATGTTGGCCGCTACCTCGGTCAGCGTCAGGATTCGATGAAAGAAAAGAAGCGGGAAGAGAGCGACACCAAGTACCAAGCTAAGCGGCGGACGTTCGAGCTCAAACGTTTCGACTATTCTTCGTTCATGCACGACCTCCACGGCGGACGGAAAGACCAAGAAGTACTTTCCCAGCTCACCAAATACGCCGACGCCCAAGCCAAAGCATTTCTATCTACAGCTAGAAAGGTCGAGGAGATGATCCCGCAGCTGGAGGCTCTTAGTCTCGAAGTCCAAGTGGCGGACAAAGAGTTCCAGCTCCAGCGAACGGAGCGCGAAGAAAAGCGAAGGGCTTTGGAAAAGAGCACAAAGGCTTATGGCGAGCCCGAGGGCAATGCGACGGTTACGATGGCACCATCGACTCCCGCGCACCAGACCAGTATACGGAAGGCTGAACACGAGCCCGGAAGCGCCGCGAGCGTTGCTCCTATCTTCCGAGTGCAATCTGCTTCACCTCAAACCAACGGCAGTGGACCGGTACAATCGTCAAACGTGTACAAAGCAACATCTCCCGGGAACCAGCCTATTACTCCTGTAAGCAGCCCTAACCAGAATAGATTCAGGGGTATCCGAGACCTTGAAGAGAGGGAGCGTCCGACAGCGGCCTCTGGAAATGCTGGTCAGTATCGAAAAGAAGGCTTGTTATGGGCGCTCAGCAGACCAGGCAGTCACGCCGATCCAAAAGGTCTCAATAAGACGGCCTGGCATAAGTAAGTCGCGCCATGTTTGTTGCCGATCTTTGTGACTAGTACTAAGACCTTTAGGTTCTGGATTGTGCTCGACCAAGGCAAGCTGTCCGAATATTCTAATTGGAAGGATAAGTTGGAATTGCACAGAGAGCCCATAGATCTTCGAGTGGCTTCTGTTCGCGAGGCTCGTGCCGCTGAACGACGCTTCTGCTTCGAGGTCATCACCCCACAATACACCCGCGTTTACCAAGCGACGACTGAAGAGGAGATGAAGATATGGATCTCTGCAATCAACAACGCGTTGCAAAGCGCATTCGAGACCAAAAGAATGTCACCGGAACCCGTCTCCGACTCGTCATCTGGATCGAATCGCAGGGACATTGCAGCCGTGCTGACAGGAAAGTCCTCATCGTACATAGGCCACAGGGCCAATTCTAGTGGAACTGCAATGTCCACTTCGAAGCCTGTGTCCCGGCATGCCACTGTTGGCGACGCACCATCGTATAGAAGAGCGAACAGTAGTGACGCAAATCCATCTGCGCTACTCCAACAGATTCGCGACGCTGACGCCGGCAACAAGAACTGCGTGGATTGCGGCTCGGATAGCAAAGTCGAATGGGTCTCTATCAACTTGGGCATAATACTTTGCATCGAATGCAGCGGCATCCACCGGTCACTCGGCACCCACATATCTAAAGTCCGCTCTCTCACCCTCGACACCTCAGCATTCACGCCTGATATCATCGACATCCTCCTTTCAATCGGCAACCGGGTCAGCAACATGATCTGGGAAGCTCGACTTGACCGTACACAGAAACCCGGGCCGCAGTCTACGCGCGAACAACGTCTACAATTCATCACTTCCAAGTACGCTGAGAAGGCCTTTGTACAGCCCATTTCGGCAACTTTGTCACACTTCTCTACTGCGGAGGAAACACTGCTCGCATCTATCAAGAAGAATGACATTCAAAACGTACTCTACGCTCTGGCTCTCCGCGCCAGTCCAAATGCCACCGACCGCTCCCGGAACACACACGCCGTCTTCCTCGCCCTCGCAGCCGCCGACCCGGCATCTCCAGCTCCATCCGCCTCGTACGGCTCTTCCCCACCCTCGATAGCAAAATCACCACCTCGAGCAGAAGCGGCCGCCCAACCCCGCAAACCCTTCCCGATCGCCGAGATGCTGCTCCAGAACGGCGCAGACCTACCATCTCTGCCCGCACCGATCCCGCTGTCGAGAGCAGCGCAGCTCTATCTCGACTACAAGATCGATCAGCGCACCGGCCGGCATCTCGACGTCGGCGCCCGAGACATCAATGGCGACACCCTGACGGCTCTGCCGAGCATCGTGGCCGGCAACGGCAGCACGCCCGGCGAGCGAGCGCGAGAGAGGGACAAGATGCTCCTGAAGCGTCGGAGTGATGGGACGGGGAGGTTGGTGAGACCGATGATATCCTCGGACCATCTGGAGGGCAAACGATAACATCAACATCACTATCCACATTCACGTTGGCGATGAACGATTGGGACACGGGACTTGCTACATACAACACAGAGTTGGCTAATACGGGTTTTCCGGGGCTTTTAGGACCGCCATCATCAACGCTTTCGTACTGGACAACGTTGCCGTGGCCGGCGCGTTCGTGGCGTGCTTGAGAAATCGGTATCCGGTCGGCACAAGGGCTGCCAAATCTGAGTCTGGCGTTCGGAGGGGCTATTATAAGGTCGTTGGGACTAGCGGTTCTTCTGGATATGGAGAATGCGGTGATGGTTGACTGGTGCTGTAATGAGCAGGTTACTCGTCACTAGACTGCATGCTATGGGAGCTGCAGGCAGCTGGGTTTTTAGAGCCCTGGCGAGATATGGGTGGGTTCGGATTCGATAGAGCGTTCTTCTTGGGGCCCGAAGGGCTGGTTAGGTAGCCTGGTAGATACTGTACTATAATGCATAATGCTGTCGTATCACATCCAAGCCTGAAATCCTGCTCTACCCTGTCTAGATGGGCTTCTACAAGGAGTTAGTCACAGCCTGCACAATCGCGCCCTTCGCGCCCTGATCCAGTCCATCCAACGTCTTCATGTCCGCCGCATCGATCTCGAAATCATACACGTCCGCATTCGCCTCGATCCGGCTCGGCGTGTCACTCTTTGGCAGCGGCACCCAGTCCTTCTGCAGACAGTACCGGATCAGCACCTGCCCGGTCGACTTGCTGTACTTCTTTGCTAGAGAGTTCAAGGTCTTGTCGTCGGCTTTCTGGTTGCGTACGAGCGGGCAGTAGGCTTCGACGACGATGTTCTGGGACTGGCAGTAGGAGACTGCTTCGCGCTGTTGGCACCAGGGGTGGAGCTGTGTAGATTGTACCGTTATCAGCCATCCACCGAGTCCAAACACGTCGTTCGCGGGGGTATGAGAAAGACAATCACCTCAATTTGGTTGACAGCCGGCGGCCATATCTTTGCGTACTCCTTCATCTCTTCAATGTGGCCCTTTCCGTAGTTGCTCACTCCTATCGCTCTGACCTTCCCGTCATCTACCGCACGCTCTAGTGCCTTCCACATCATCTCGCGACCCTTGCGGCCGCCGTTGGGGCTGTGTATCAGAAACAAGTCCACATAGTCGCCGATCTTCTCCACGCTGTCCACGATGCTGGCGTAGGTGCTGTCGGCGTCGTTCCCGGGCGAGAGGATTTTGGTCGTGATGTAGAGCTCGGAGCGAGGGATCTAAGTGCAAACTCAATGCCAATCCCAATATCCTGATGCTGATCGTGCGTGGTTTGGGGCTCGCTTTGAGACTTCGTGAACCCACCTTTGCTTCCGCAATGGCTCTCCCGACTTGCGACTCGTTGGCGTAGTACTGTGCCGTATCGATGTGGCGGTAGCCAACGCGCAGCGCGGTCAGGCAGGATTTGACACAAGTGTCGCCGGGGGATTGGTAGACGCCGAATCCGAGGCGGGGGATGGTGTAAGAGACATTGGGCAGGGAGAGGGTGGATGTGAGGGAGAGCTTGGCAGGCATTGTGAAGCGTTTTGTTATCTTCAATGTATGTGTGTATGCTGCGGGCAAGCAAGGACAGATGTGGTCAACTACTGACGATTGAAACGAGGCCCGAAGGGAGTGCAGTTGAGTTTCAGGAACACAACGATGATGACGTCCACCCCACGCAAACAACCCCACCATCGGCGTTGTTTCTCCCACGGCGAAAATTTTGGCTCTGGCTGCACACGAACTATATCCACCATGGTCCTCGAAGCAATCCGATACGCGAGCGACCATCTGCAGATTCTGAACCAACTCAAGCTGCCCCATGCCTCAGAATACGACGATGTCGCCTCCTCTCGAGACGCATGGCACGCCATCAAAGAGATGCGCACGCGTGGTGCGCCTGCAATAGCCATAGTAGCTGCTCTAGCGCTCGCGGTCGAGCTGACGACACCGTCTACGAGCCACGAGCTCTCAGAGGTTGCGGAAGAGGTGCAGGCGTTCATATTCGAGAAGCTCGACTATCTGGTTACTAGCAGGCCCACCGCTGTGAACTTGGCGGATGCGGCTAGGAAACTGAAGAGAGTCGTTGAGAAAGCTGGAGCGGTGTCAGGCGCGACGGGAGAGAGCGTAACGAGGGCTTATGTTGAAGCTGCCGAGCAGATGCTGGTTGACGACGTGTCGGACAACCAGGCAATTGGGAAGCATGGTGCTGAGTGGATACTGAAGCATGCGGAGAGCGGAGAGGATGTACAAGTCAGCGTGCTCACGCACTGCAACACAAGGTACACATAGGCTCCTGTCGTCTTCTTACTGTCGTTTCTGCTGACTCTCTAGATCGCTTGCGACAGCAGGCTACGGCACCGCTTTGGGTGTCATTAGGTCGCTCCACGCTACAAGCTCGCTGAAGCACGCCTTTTGCACTGAGACGAGACCCTACAATCAAGGTTCACGGCTCACTGCATTCGAGCTCGTACATGACAAGATCCCCGCGACTCTAATAACCGATTCAATGGCTGCTGCTCTTCTAAGGCTTAAAGGGCCAACCGAGCGCATTGCCGCGATAGTAGTGGGCGCCGACCGCGTCGCCGCGAACGGAGATACTGCGAATAAGATCGGGACGTATACGCTGGCAATAGCGGCCAAGTATCATAAAGTAAAGTTCTTAGTGGCTGCCCCAAGGACGACGATTGATCTGGGCACGAAGAGTGGAGAGGACATCGTGATTGAGGAGCGGCCGGGCAGGGAAGTCACGCTGGTCAAAGGACCGCGCTTTGATGGCGCGTCGTTGGACTTGGAACAAGTGGAGACAGTCAGTATTGCGGCGACTGGCATCGACGTGTGGAATCCTGCGTTTGATGTAACACCCGCAGAGTTGATTGACGGGATAGTCACTGAGGTCGGTGTGGTTGAGAAGAGCGATGACGGAGTCTTTCATCTCGAGACGCTGTTTGACGGTAGTAGTGATTCTATAAAACCTTCTACAATCGGAGGACTATAATGGCGTCGCATCGCACTACCCTCAAGGACGTTGACGTGGTCTCTACATTTGTGCCGAGAGCAGTTTCTGCTGCCGTCTTTCCCTCCCAATCTGATAAGAGGGTAAATTGAAGCAGACAAAACGATTGAGCTGACGTACACGATCGGCACTTCAAACTTCCTGAGAGTTTATAAAGGAGTGAAGCACGTTACGGTAATCTTACCGGCATTGGAATCGAGGCATTACTTCTATAGCTCTAACGACTGTAGAAGAACAATACAATGCTTAACGGCCTTCAAACTTTCACATACCTGTCTGTAGTGCTAAATCTAAGGCGTGAATCGGGAGAACACTAAGAGTAACTTGTAATTAGATCTTTAGCTATATAGGGTGCGTGAAATAGTGCCTTAATATCTGTAAGCTATCCCTAATTAATGTTACTATAGCGCGCTAGTAAAGTACTAGAGGGTGTGCTATAGGTTATACAAAGCAACCGGCTATGCCGTCTTCGGATGCTATCGAGAGTAGCGCTTAATAGCTTCATATTTAATATAGCTACTAACACTTCACTAATATAGATAGTAGACTACTAGAAGTAGATAGTAGACTACTAAGAGTAGATAGTAGACTACTAAAAATAGGCAGTAGAGCTAAATCTAGCTCTACTATCCTTTAAAAAAGGTAAAAGGGCATAATAAATTAATTTAGAAGTAACAAAAATTTTGTAGCTTCTCTTTGATTGAGCGTGTCATCCGATAGGGACGTTAGCGGAGAATAGCGAGTTTAGCAGTGGTGGTGTCTTACCTTAGTGCAGGGGCCATGCTAATCTTCTCTGTATCGTTTCAAATTGACCAAATGCCCGAAGGCGAAAGAATGTTATTGGCGCTACAATATAATACCTCGCTTATAAGCGAGTGGCCCGTGGTGCAACCCGAACGCCTCTTACTGAAGTTGACGATGTCAACGTCGATACGAACGTCGACACCACTCTCACCACCGTTCGTGTGTACAGTGTCTCACGCTTGATGCTGACGCATCAAGCCTGACACACGATGCCGTAATGCTCTCATTGAGAGGTCTTGCTGTGTACACCATGGCATGGGTCTTCTGGACCACTATAGCTCTTTCTGGGTATATACTTCCACCGGCACATCGTGTGTCCAGATCGACGTCAACAGTAATATCACAAGACGAGTTGCTTGGGAAGGCAAGAGAAAAGCGCAGCATTCGGGAGATGGTTGACGGTGTAAGCAAGAAAGACCTGAAATTGAAGTGCGCTTCTCCAACCGAGGCGAGGCTAAACCTAACGTGACCTTATAGACCGCTGTTCTCTCTACGAATTACATTGCAGGGCGGCTACACTCTCAAATTCCGCATATCGTGGCTTACTCATCTTTGCTGTCGTTGTCCTTGTTGTTATACATCAAATGTATGTAGGACTCACATCTCACATCGCTACTTGCAGCGTTGGCGTAGACCCACCACTCTACACGGCAGGGCAGAGCAACCACTCTTCCCTTCCCTGTGGATATCTCGCCGTCTCCTTCTCCTGGGTGTGGCTGCACCTGCCTTTTGAATACCGAGTACCTGCCTTCAAGAATGATCAAGTACGTGGAAACGCTTTCGTCGACTTCTGCTGTCACGTAAGCTATTCTAGTGTAAAGAGGTCTAGTGCGGCCTGCTCTGAATCGCATTATGACTACAATCAGTCGGCTGTTCTGGATTTGCACCTTGAGCAATTTGTGCCCCCGTGTTTGCGCATGTCGTTTATGGAAGATGGACCTCAGTAGGGAGAAACATCAATAGCAAAGGCTTGAGACGTCTGTCGCATGTTGTGGTACGTGTGTCACGATGAAATCAAGCTTTCGAGTTCACTAAGGGATGGAAGCGGATCGTAAGGTGGTAGTACACTGTAGAGGATCTAAGCAAAATACTGGATCACACGAAGGCAGAAGTCGACCTCCAAATATTGGTATCGACGTCAGAGCCAGCTTCCTACGGTACAGTGTGTTCTAATGGAGCGTATTACACAGCCACCATTTCCATGCCACGAGCAAGGTGATCATTCCGCGATATTTGGATTTACACTTGCTCTCGTCTATCCTTCAGAGACGATCAACCCTTACAAAATCCTCCCAGCAGTAGCGCTTGTACTCCGATCCTTCGTCTGTACCTTCTTCAAGCCCTTGCCCAGCTGGATCTCCTGCAACAACCCGCCTACATTCGGTGCTGCTGCACCAGCACCTGAAGTCGGCATCGGCGGCGGCGGCGGAGCTCCGCCCGATGGCATAGGAGGTGGAGGAGGTGCGCCAGTAGACTGCATAGGGGGTGGGGGAGGCGCTCCACCTGATGGCATTGGCGGAGGTGGAGGCGCGCCAGTTATAGGCGTGGGCGGAGCCGGCCACGCTCCAGGCGGCGCAGGTGAATCTGTGCCTCTCGCTGGACTCTGTGGAGTAGACGTGTTATCCATTGAGGAGAGTGGACGTGGTGGAGCCATGGTGCCGAAGAGGATTGAGGCGAGTTGTTTCGCGCTCCCACCAGCCGGGCGGTCGTTCTCGTCATCAGAGGACTCGGCTTCTGACTCTACTACGGACCAGTCATCTTCTTCAGGCCGCATGCGGGACCGAGGCGCTGGTGCAGAGGGTTCGGGGAGCTGAGTCTTGGCGTTGTTCTGTTCTTGGGTGAGGCGGTGGAAAGGGTTGGTAGAGGGCGTTTCGGCCGTTGGTTGCGGTGATGTGACCGATTGTGAAGCCTCGTTTGCCTGCGCCATCTTCTTCAGAAATGGGGTTTTAGTCTCTTCTGGTGGACTGGCGACAGTAGGAGGACTAGCGACCGGAGAACTCATCTGGTGGGGTATCGGAGGAGCTGCAGATGGCATTGGGGGAGCAGGTGGAGGAGAAGACATCTTCCGAGGCAGCTCTTGGCTGGCTGTGGGTGTGGACTGTTGAGGGGTTATGTCTTGTGGCCCTTCGTCGTCCGAGGATGAATCGTCATCCCCAAGATTCTCCAGCTGCAATTGGAGATGGCGCTCCCTCTGCCTGGCTGCCTCGAGTTCTGCGCGTTGGGCCGCCAGACGAGACTCCTTCTGATTCGCTTCCCGCTGGGCTGCTTGCTTCCTCCGCTTCTCCTCCTCTTTCTTCACTTTGCCTTGCTTGACTTGTTCTTCAAGTGCGCGAAGACGAGCTTGAGCTGCTTCTCGCTCTTTAGCCAGCTCTTCCTCTTGGCGCCTCTCATCATCCCTGTACAATGTCAGTATTCTTCTTGTCGTTGCAATGATCCGTCTGGTCTTCACTCACTCCAAGTCCCTGGTCTCTACTTCTTGAACCTCTTGCTGTTCTTTGATCACCTGTGCAGCAGCCTGCTGCTCAATTCGCTTTGCATCAGCATCGGCTCTCCCATCGTTCTGTGCTGTTTCGATCCTGCCCTTCCGTGAAGGAGGTGGCGGGGGTTTCTTGGCGCCAGCCTTCCCAATGGATGGTGGAGCAATCGATTCCTCGGAGAGTCTACGCTGCCTTTCCTGTTCGCGACGGTTGTCTTCCTCCTCGGCCTGCCGAAGCCGGTCATCCCTCTCTTTCTTCTCGCGCTCTTGTCGCTGCTGTGCTGATTCGGCCGGCTTCGCAGGTGCACGGAGTCCCAGTGCTGCAAGACGCTCGGCCATTCGTGCTTCGGCCTGCTGCTTGATAAAGGCGGCGCGTTCTTCCCCTGTCTTGTACGAAGAGTACGAAGAGGAGCCTGTTGTTGATGGTGTAACAGTGGGACGCGCTGGCGCTTCAGCAGTGCGAGCTGGGCTTTCCTTCCGTGATGTGCTACTAGTATGATCTCGATCGTTGCTGGTTATAGACATTTTTCTGTCTCGAGGACGGCCGGTTCTGAGGTTCGCATTAGCATTGGATAACGCGCACTATTGAGCATCTGACACTCACTCTTCTCTCCTAACCTTCGAACTTCGACTGCTCCTCTGCAAATCAAAGATGAAATCCTTGACTTCGTCTTCAACTCCCAATCCATCCTCCCACCTCCTTCGCTCATGCTCAGCCGAGGTATCCTCTGAGCCTTCTTTGCGACTTTGCTCTAGGCCTCTGCCGTACTCATTTACGCTGTCCTCTACGTCTCTGATCATACGCTCGTTGTTCTCTTTCTCGGTTCTGACCTTGAGACTCTCCTCCTCAACGCGCTTCGCGGCAGCGCCTGCGTCGTCGCTGCTGGCCGCAATAGACTTCCCAGTCAATGCGGCAGATCGCTGTTGCATCATCGCCTTCGCCCGAGCCTTCAACCTGTCGGATTCTGTGACTACTCCTCCTGGCCCTGTGCCAACAGTGGCGGCTGCGGTGTTTGGGTGTGCCTTCGCATCCTTCAGCCTAAAAAGCTCAAGCCTAGCGTCTGCGATCGCTCGCTCCGTCTGTCTAACGTGGGATGCCAACTCTGGGAGTCGATCTGTTAGATTCTGCAATTGCCGACGCAGTGCTCTGCGCTCCGCATCAGAGTTCTCAGACCGGAAGGAGGAACTAGGGTGTGCATCAATATCTTCCTGCACCCGCCTGATCCGTGTGAAGAGATCATCGGCATCGCGCTTATCTCTACGGTCGAGAGCGTCTTCTTGGTCGGCTTGATTCTCGTCTTGAAAGTCTATGGCATCAAGCAGAACCTGCTTCTCTCGAATAGTCTTACGAAGTTGATCCAAGGACATCTCGTCAGTCGAAGTCTCTGAGGACTCTGAACGCTGGGCGGGACTGGGCGACCGGCCATCGCCCCCAATGCGGCGACGAGCGCTCGATTTGTAACCGACATCGTCGTCGTTGTTCTTGAACACAGTGGCGTCTTTACGTCCATTGCCTGTTGCGCCGCTCGTGTTGCGGAACGAGTGAGTTTTGAGGTAACTGACGCCAGTGTTTTGTGGCTGCAGGAATGCGCCTGAGTTTTTCCTGCTTTCGGCGTCTCGTGAGAGCAGCGACTTCATCGTTCCGATGGAGTCGTTGAAATTACGCGTCGATGGCGGCACAAGTTCCGGTGGCAGCTGAGCGGGCACAGGGTATCCATTTAGCTTCCGGTATATGAGATGCATTGCCACCGCAAACTCATCAAGGTTTAGTCTGCCTTTGTTGTGAGGGTCCGACAAAGTCCAGATTCTTTCTAAGTCTCCTTTGTCAAGTCCACTTTGACTGAATATCTCAATGGCTTGATCTCCAGTAACGAATCCCTTCCCAAATCCGTCCCAAGCCTTGAACAAGTCATCGTAGATCCTCTTCTCGTCCTTCGTGACTGCCCACGGTACCGTGGCGTTGCCACTTAGGCCACGCGTAGTGAAGCCGCTTTCTCGGCCTGGCTGAGGCATCATCTGCTGCTGCAAAGCACTAATGTTAGGCAGTCCAGACGCGGGAGCATTGACAAGACCCCATTGTCCAGGACGTCCTGTTGGTTGTGCATTCAATGGAGCATATCCAGTTGGCTGCGGTTGAAGACCTTGTCCGAAGCCAGTCGGCATAGGCGGCATTGGGGGTCGTGGTCCTGAATACCCAGTCGCCTGAGGCATTCCTTGGAAGCCCGTCTGTTGAGGTGTCAGACCTGTAGGCTGTAGCTGGAAGCCTGTCATTTGGGGTTGGAAGCTGGTGGGCTGTGCGGTCAGCTGTGACAGCAACTGACTGCTCGATACCTGAGGCTGAGGCTGTTGTATAGTAGGCTGTGCAAAGGCGCCGACAGGCTCATCAAAATTGGGGGCATTACTTGATGGGGCAGCTTGAGGTCGATCGTCAGCAACACCAAATGATATGATGTCCACCATACTCGAAACCTCGTTCCTGATCTTCTCAGGAAGCACAGAGGGTAGTTCTTTGCCAACGAGTTTGAGGTTGCAGAGGTACATGGCCAACGCGAACTCAGGGAAGAGCAGCTGCCCAGACTTCGTCGTATCTGACAACATCCTACATTACTATCAGTATTCTGCCGTGCGCTATTGTGTGCCCAGAGCCATACCATATCTTCGAAAGAGCATCTCCGGGCAATTTTGAGCGGAGAAGCAAATCTTTACACTTGTCTCCAGACAATGCCTG
>NAJN01000285.1:0-27733 GCA_005059845.1 Cryomyces minteri
TCTGTCGACAAGAGGGCCTATGGTCTCGTTCCATTTCCAACGAGTCGCAATGTGGTCGCCTTCGAGGTTGTTCCCACCAGGCATCCTCAAGAAAGACTGTGTAGAGTATCAGCAAGTTGCCACTCACTGTTTTCAGCACGCCGCCTACGGGTTTCAGCGCAGCTAACGCCTCCATGAGGTCCGCTCGCATACCGTTCTCGCGGTTTTTGTAGGTGGGTGGGAAGAGACTGATGAGGTTGAAATCTAGTGCGTTTCCCTTCTATCCGGTGTGTCAGAGTACTGTCTTGATATCGCGGAAGTAGCCATTGTCATAGTGGGAATAACTTGGTGAGATACACCCGGTTGTCTTACCGATGCGTCGAAAGTGATGGAGAACCTATCGAGGTCAACAATGCTGATGAGGTCGACATCAATACCGTTATCGACTTACGTATTGTTCGAGTTTGGAGCATTCTTTGTCGGAGTCAGGGTGTAATTGTGCTGCGTCCAGCCATTGCTCGTCGACGCCGATTGAACCTCAACGCTTCCGAAGGTCTCGTTGGTCAGGGCGGACTGCAAAGAAGCGACAAATACACCGCTGTAATCTCCTTTGACATAGAAAGAGCCAGTATACTTCTGAACTCTTATATCTATTCCCCACCAACCAGCGTTGGAGAAGCCAACTTGGCCGGAGGACGCACCCGATGCGACATTCATGGAGGTCGGCAATGCAGTGGACACCGGCATCGGGAGGTTCTTCAAGCTTAGTACTGCGCCGTTGACAGGGCTCCATGCGCTCAGGTTCGATGGAAAGCCAGCACTTCCCTGAAACGCTCTATTCTGAATGAGTTCGGCATAAATCCCACCGTCTCCTGAGTGATTAATGTCCTGGCACCTGTCAGTAGAGGGTCTTTTTCTTCAACCACTTGTGGGCTCACCTCGAACATTATGCCATACTGCAATGGCGAAGTTTGGTTACCGCCGGTATTTTTAACTGTTATGTGCAAAGCTTGGCTACCTACCACAAGGGCTGTCAAGGCTGTAAGAGTCAGGCCGTACATATTGAACCCCTCTTTTGCTCTGACACAAGAGGGCATGAGAACAGACTGGGACTTCTTGTTGATCAACGACCATGAGGGGCGAGTGCCCTTTATACGTGGCCTGCATGCTCATTGCTGCAGGTAAGAAACGTGACTGGAAAGAAGCTCGAGAGCTGTTCTGACTCGGGGTCTGATCTTCCGAAATTCTTGATGCCTTGCACAACGTCCACACACTTCAGTAACTTCCCCGCAGCGCTTGAGGCCCGAGATTCATAGCACAGTGGCGTTCGGGATGCGGAGGCGGCGCGACCCTATAGGCTAGGGGAGGGTAATGAAGTGGAAGTGCTGAAGCTCAGTGACGTTCAGGCTCGGACGTGCCTGGCTTACGTGCATTAGTATTCTGAGCAGCGGTCCAAGGGCAAGGCGGGGCCCTGCTGGCTTTAGCCGGTTGCAACACTGCAATAGCCAGTCAGAGAACTAACCGGTGTTGACGGGCATGGATCTTCTGGCTCGTCTAATTGAAATGAACCGATGGCCCATGACTGCGGCCGCATGACTAGTGAACTTCAGCTGCCGACTGCCTTTGATCATATACGAGGTCTTGATTGCAACATCTGCGTACCATAGCCTCATTTTGCGGGTTGGTTTCTCGTCGACTCTTAGAGAGCTTGCGGATACCTCCGCCGCATGTGCGGACTTGCGAGCTGCCTATTCGCGTTCACTGAACGTGACACAGAGCATCAGATAGAAAACGTGCTCCATTCTTTCCTACCAACTATACTGCAGGCACTTGATACTTCGAAAACACCTCGACCTCGGCGTTCTTGAATTCTCTCATGATAGTCGCTCGCCTGGCTTCAGATCTTGGGGTGACGTTGGCCGCAAACGGATGAGCACAAACTAGAAATCCTTCGCTGTAGCCCGTTTCATTACTGACATCCGGTTCATTAGCATTGCCCGAAGCATCATGGCCCGGCGTGATGCTGAACCCCCAAAGTAGCTTTGAGATGGCAAGAAAGAGGTTGCGCTCAGCGAGGTGTATCCCGGGACAGAGCCTTCGACCCGAGCCATAGCCGTAGTGATCTCGGCTTTCGTAGTCTGCAGCTGCTGCCAGCTCTGGAGCAAGCGCAGTCACCCCAGCATAGTGGTCGGGATCGAACATGTCGGGGTTGGGAAATCGTTGCTCATCATGATGTAGACCAAACGCGTTGATGAAGACAGTTGTACCCTTGGGAAGGAAGCGGCCATCAACCCAATCATCTGCATGGCGGAGTCAGCAGGCAGCTGTGTCTACGGTATGAGAACAGAACAGGCTTGGAAGGTGGAGATACAAACCTTCGGCTAAGGCGTGCGGAAAAGCCAGAGGAACCACGGGTCTCCATCGCATGGATTCTTTCACGGTTTGTGCGACATACGGGAGCTTCGAGTAATCCGACCACACCGGCGAGCGACCATCCCCAACGACAGCATCGATCTCTTGCTGCGCTTTCTTCTGCACTTCTCCCCATTTGGTCATGGCATGAATGAATGCGATGATGATCGAAGAAGACGTATCGGAGCCGCCTTCCATCATGACGCCGCCGAGAAAGTACAGCTGGTGGTGATTGAAGTTCAGCTTCTCGTTCTGGTCAAGAACCTTGTCCATGAAACACTTCCTGCTTCCCTCTTCTTTTCGGCGCTTGATCACCAAATTCAAGTACTCGGCGTACAAGCCGTTCATCTCTTTGCTGACGTTCTTAGCCCTCGAGACCCACATTCCGAGGAACCGCTCAGGAACCCAGTGCAGAAAGGGGAATATGTCTACTGGTGGAGTATTGCCGGGTTCCATAACCTTCGGGGTCATATCAGCTCCCTCTACCTACAGAAGTTCGGAGAGATGAAGAACCTTGCTCCAGTTTTCCATCAGCTCGTATAGTTTTTTCATATGGCGCGTCTCGACTGACGGTGTTCGAACCCCGTATACTGTATGCTCAGTCGTTAGCATCACACCGTACTTTTGAATACAACATCACTGTAGGTGGACCTACACAAGCTCATGATAATGCTGTTGCTGAATCTCTTTGGATGCAACATGTGCTGCTCGGGTGCGACGCAAAAGTCGCGTATCATTTGAACAGCTTCTGCATTCACCAATCTTGTGTGCTCTTTCTCGACCATCGACTCCATGACGTACTGATGAATGATTTTGCGAAAGCTGCGCCAGAGGTCGCCATAGTTCATGATAAGCAAGTGATCACCAGAAGTGATGATACCTTCTCCTACGTAGGACGGAGGTCTGTTGCTGTAAATGGAGCTTTTCTTGTCAACGAGCTGCTTTATGAGTCGACGATCCGTCAGGACGACAGCAGTGCCGGTGCCCAGCTTGAGCGAGTACATGCCGCCATACTGTTTCGCCCACTCGGTAAACTTCAAATGGGCCCTCTTAGTGGGCATCTGATGAAGATTTCCGAGCAAAGGCAAGGTAGGCGGTCCATGGGGAAAGTAACGACCTCTCCTGCCAACAAAGAGTACAACGTAGATTAGAGCTGCGGAGATGGAGAGGATGACGATTCTGAAGAACATGATTGCGAGTGTCCATTCTTTCAACAGGGTATTTCAGGGTGGCTGTATAGGGTGGTCAATGATGTTTTCCGCAGTATGGATCTCGACAGAGCGCGTCACAGCACGTACGAGGAGCAGTTCGGGATTTGACTTCCAATTGATGTCTTGATCCGCCGATGAGCATGCCCCCGCAGGACTCGGATGAGGGCTTCAAGCCTTGGGACGGACCCTGATGCAGCCCTACGGCACTACTAACCCTGCAATGCCTGCGAGATTACTTAGTACTGTGCAGAACTCTCGACAAGTGAGCTACCTCTCCTATAGCGACAGCAGTCGAACACGCTCGCACCAGGATAGGCGAAACACCATGCGGAAAGTCGGTCAAGTATCGCGTCGGCCGACATCTCGCACATGCTTGGTCTGCTAATGGTTCCGATGACCAGGGCCCTGGTCGCCCGTACCCATCGGTGCCTCATGTGCCTGACTAGCCTTTGATACCTAGGCGCCCCCAACGTTGAAAGATGGGGGCTGAAACATAGAAACACAAGTAAGACGGGCAGTCTATGGTCTTCAACTTCCACTTCTTGTTTGCTTGTCGTCACGCCTCCAGGGCATTCCGCTCGGTGTTTCCATTCGTGTAGACCTTTCGTCTCATTCTCGTGATCGCCGCGTCCTTGACCTCTCAAGGCATTGGTGCTACCTGGATATTGTTCACCGCGCTTGCCCTCTCCATCGCGTCAAGTGCAATGCTGTTATTAAAAGCTGCGTGGAAGCTGTTGGTGTGGCTTTCGTCCGTTCACGCGGCGACACGTAAGTAGAATGCCCGCCGTATACAGTCCAACCGCAACTCGTCCTGACTTCTTGGCGATCAGATTCGAGCTACAATCCGTCGAATGCAACAAGCAGCTCCAGAGCCTTTTCTCCATGGTCTCGTCCTCCACGTCCGTGTCGACGCCACCGCTGTCGTCGTCGATTGCCAGTAGCACAGGCGTTGGCGATTACATTTGGCAAGGACTCGGAGGTTCGATTCAGAGTACCACCACATCTGTAACAGCGACTTTTCTGCTACCAAGCGCACAACCGACTGCTGCGTCTCCGAATTTTACGGGCGACGCTATATCTGATGCCTCGACTTTCCATCTGCCACTCTCGGTGAGCTCACCTGCGAGCTTCGTCAACATGACTGCTCCGGCATCTGCAATTAGTGGACCTACAGCTACGTTGGTTGGAATCGCAGCCAACAACTCCGCTCGTATCGTTGTAAATGGTACTGGTAGTGCCTACGCTTCCGCGTGTTCATCTTCATGGGTGTCATGGTCCTCAGCATCTGCCAATTTTCTCAGTGCTCATGCTCTGGTGACGACCATGACCACAACTGCAGAAGGACCAAGCAGTCTGCTCTCCTACAATTACTATGGAACGTACAATGGCAGCATATACACCACATGCCATGGTATACCGCGTATCAACGGAGTTTGGAATGCTACGAGCTCGAGTTCAACACATATTGTTACTCCGGGACCAACAACAGCATTGACGGTCTTGACCAAAACACTGGCCAACTATACGGAGCCTACTCCGTCATGCTCTATCGAGCCGAAAGATTGTGACGCCCTTATCAGGAAATGGCAGAGCGAGAACGAAGAGCTCTATCCCTTCCGTGAGACAACACTTGTCAATTATTGGGTCCATGGCAAACCACTCACTTACCCAATGTGTAATTCTACATCCTACGTAAATACTGGCAGCGACTGTACTGGATGCTGGCTGGGGGCGGGCGACGCTCGACTTCTATATTGGCCTGTTGAGATTGAGCCAACTGGCGGCTGCCCAGATCACTAGCAGATGGTCCTGCAGCACTCGCCGACGCCGACAATCCCAGTGACTACTTTAATGACTCTCAGTGGCAACCGATTCATTGCGAACTGGACTTCTGTTGTCACATTGACGTCGCCTACGGCTTATCTTTCCGTCGATGCTATAATACCTCGCGATGGATGTCACAATTTTGGCGCTGGAGGGCCAATGCCGGGCGCTGTTATTCCTGTTGAACCTGGTGACCTCAAGTCTGGCATCGCATCTTTCCCGGGAATCAGCGAGCCCTGGCAAATGTCCAGTGTGGCTTCTGTCATTGCATTCGGCGGCAACTCTGACTTTCTGGGAATCGGCTGGCAAACCAGGTCCTTCGCCAAAGTAACGAGCACTGCGATCGTGTCGGTGAACCTAGCTGATTTAGGTCGTCCGCCGCCTATTGTGTCATATTATTTTGGTCAAGCGGGCCACGCCTGCATAAATGGTTACGCCGGAGCGCTTGCCAAAGGATTTCCTTGCGACACCATATTCGATGGGCTCCATACTCCAATGATTCAGCTCGGCAGTGCAGCGAGGAACATGTACTCTGCATGGTCTACTTGCTACCTTGACTTTGGATGGGATCCACCAATAGCTTTGACCGCGGAAAGGTCTTTGGAAACTCCTACTGCGTCTACGACTCAGGTCACAGCTGTTTCGGATGTGTCCTCTCCACCAAGAAGTTCTGATGCTTCCCCGAGTTCCACTCCACGCCTCAATACCGCAACAGTTACTGCCACTCGGTCGTCTGCGCTGGTACCCACAATAGTACTGGAGACCGCTGCTCAGAGCGTCCCGAATGTTCCATCCGCCTTTCCGACAGGTGCTCAAACAGGGGCTGAGTCTAGTGCGCTGTTGCAGCCCTCTACGCTCACTTCAAGCGGAGGAGGAGCTACCTCTTACAATGGTGCAAGTAGCGCCAGCTCGGGCGCGGACGTCGCATCGATACTGGCATCCCTACTTGGCGGCACTACTCCTGCATCTGTAGAACAAGAGTCACACTCATCACGATTCCACGAGCCGACAACGCCTCAGAGTCAGCAGTCGCTAATATCACAAACGCAGCAGCCAGTAGCGGTCCAAGCGCTACAGTCAGCAGCAACGCAAATGCAACAATCACCGACGAAACAAGAGGACCAACCAGCCCTACCAAAGTCTTCGAGTCAGGGCTCAACACTGCCACAATCTCAACGACTCGTTACAGCGACAACAGCTCCTGGCGGCCAGGACATTGCCACAGGCTTATCCAGTCTCGGTCGCGTTGTCATTGCAGGGACTACGTACGAGCCAGGGGATACGTTGGTGATCAACGGCATGCCAGCGTCGGCCGCTCAAAGCGACATCAGCGATAGTACTCTGCCCGTCGATCTTACAACTGTTGTTGGCAGTCAAAGCATTGCCACAGCGTTCTTCGCTTCTGGTATTTTTGTCATCGCTGGCAGTACATATCGGTCTGGAGACACGCTAGTTGTTAACAGCGCATCAGCGTCCGTGGCTCGAAGCGGTGTCCACAGCACCTTCTTGCCCATCAATCCTGCTCTGCCAACATCTGTGTCTGTCGCTCAAAGCGCCGTTGGAGGCAGCACTTTACCCGTCGATCCCGCCCAGCCAGCCTCTCCGAAAGTTGGTAGTGCGAGACCGGCAATAAGCGGACAGATTCTTTCCGTTGCTTCTGATGGGATAGTCTTGGGTTCATCTGGTGAAGCTCAGACGACGATTCTCTTTGTGGAAGTCACGGCTACGGTGCCTGCAGGCGCTACCGGTATCAGCAGCATGCCAACTTCAGTGGTCCAGAACGGTGTTCACCCCAACACTTTCTCCTTTGATCCTACCTTGTTAGAGTCTCTGTCTGTAGGTGGCACAGGAGCGACCATAAGCGGAGAGATTATCTCGATTGCTCCAGACGGAGTAGTCTTGGGTTTGTCTGGTCAGGCTCAGACAACGATTCCTTTTGCAGAAGTCGCAACCGCGGTTTCTGCGAGCGCTACGGATAGCGCTGCAAGCACATTCTTGCTTGAGGAAAGCAGCAGTGGGAGCGGGCAGGGAAGCAGTGCAGTTAGTACCGGTGCTGCAGGTAGTAGTACGAAAGTTGCGACTGCATCCGTCACGACGCAGGGCAGAGCTGCGGCACCGAGAGAAGTGCCGTTGTGGCTGTTTACTCTGCTGAGTATTGGAGTTGCACATCAGTGGTTTTCATAGTAGTATTGTGTATCCATCAGAAAGTTTGTAGTATGGTTCCCCGTCAAGAATGCAGGTTGCAATTTGACAAGGCATTTGGTCTCTTTGTATCGCTTGAATGGCCGACGTGGAAGCATACAACAAGAGCTGATGTAAGAAACTGTGGATGGGGGCAAACATGAGCGCCCTGTTCACCCCTGCCTCCTTTGTGATGGTCTTCTAGTGTAAACTGCAGAATGTTGGCGTTTGCCACCAAATCGACGGGAAAACGAACTGCTCGTATCTACCCCTGTAGCGGCGCCGGGAGGGAGCGGGGCGGGACGCTGCGAATTCCGCTCCGCCACCACAAATTGGACAACGTCTTACCACTGCACCTTTCCGCTGCTCTCGGCCGGGCTTCTTAGTACGTTTACCAGCCCGATGTGCATAGATGGAGCAGCCACGTGCGTTACTGGAGGTGTCCAAGAAGCTCCCTTTCATTTCAACACTGTGCGTTTGCTTGCTGCTCCGTCTGGCTAATACGTTTCGCGGCGATACGCCATGACTGAAGCAACTGAATACTCAGCTATGCGACATCAGTGCTCGAGGACTAATCTGATTGAGACACAAGCCCTGGTCATAGTTCCAGTTACTGTGCAACATTGCATAGTTATTGCCTCATCTGAGGTTATGTCTCTCTCTATTCATGCAGCATCCCGTGTTCCATCTCACAAACCAGTGCTCTGGAAAGTTCTGAGAATCCCAGAGCGGTGACTCGCTTCCCGTGTTATCAAGCTGTGTCGAGAATCTGTTATTGGAGCTTGTCAGCAATAGCGATCTCGCAACGGCTGCGGAATACAAAGACTGTTCCGTCAAGATCGAGCACTGCGAGCACGTCGCGTCCTACAATTGGCTCAGCGGCGCGGATTCCACTATCTTGGTACCTGGTAGGCGCCAAACGCACACTGCCGTATTTTGGGTTTTTCTGACTCTGAGTCTTGAAGGAAAACCTCCAGCGTGGACACCTTTGGAAACGCCACGGCAGCTCACGCCAGATAGTGGCAACTACTTCAAAGATCCGAATGCGGCAAGATTTCCGACTTATCCGACGTCGCCAGCAGTCCGAGCGATCTTCACAGAGCAGCCTCACTTCCCTACGCAAGCGGTCGACATCTTCGCCTGCGGAAGGACTATGGGAAATCTGCTTGCGTTTGTTCGCTCTGATGACTTCCCATTCAGGTTGTACGTCGAAGTCACCGGGAACATGGATTTTTTCGTCCGTAAAGAAAGGTCACCAGCAGAATTGATCGAAGGTGTTCTGGGCTATGGACATACGTTTCGGGAAGCATACACCAGCTGGGAGCCTGAGGTGGGTGGATCGGCGTCTCACCAGCTGATGGTAACATACACCTTTGGTGGTCTCCATTGTCTTATCCGTTTCGAGGTTGACGGCTATCACAAAGACCTACTCACTACTCGCGATCCCGGCAGCCCACTTCTTCGATAACTGGGAAAGCGACAACGTCCTGGGCCGGTTTGCTACACTGATTCGGAAGATTGTCGATTTTGCAAGAGATACAGATGGTGCAAAACTTGAGATCTGTAGAGCTCAGACCGACGTCCTCGAGATACGAAAGCAAGCTGGACACGGCTACGACACTCTGCCTCCCCAGCTGAAAGAGCGATGATTACAAACCTCGGCACGACGCACTTCATCTGCTTCGGTGCACAAAGACAATGGAAACGATGTGGATGCTCTCGGTGGTGAGGACAAACCCAACTTGGCCCGTCACTTTGACAACAACTATTCCTCAGACGACGAAGACTATGACGAAGGCCTGTCGTCTGACGAGGAATCTGTGAAAGACATCACGGCCTGCTCTGCGGAGGAATGTGGATACTGCGGACATTGCCGCTCCCAAGAGACAGCGCCATCCGTATGCCTTATTTACGGTAAGATGACTGCTCCATACAATACGCTGACGAAGCCCTGTAAGGTTCGCACAGCTTTTGTTTACGGCGCGCTTGCGGACATGGAAGATTGGTTGTCCTCACTTATCACACCGACTTTTCCACAATGTTTCCAGGCGCAGGATCATCGTACACTAGCTATGCAACACCTACTCATTGTAGATGGCAGGTACCGCCCCAACTCCATCACACACGACCCTCAAGTTGCCTTTTCTGCGAGCCCTGATCTAGACCTGTGCCACTTTCCCGCGTTATTGCGCCTCGATTGCTTTAGCATCGGGGATCAAACGGCTGCATGATGCCGACCGTGTGACAAGAGGCAATTTCTTCTTGAGATGGCGCTGTGCAGTAGTGGTAGACGTGCATCTCTGCATGTCGTTCCTCGTCTCCGTGAATGACGTGAAAGAGACTCTCTATTCGACAGAGGCAGGAGCGACTCTCCCGTAAGGATTGAGCAACGATGATGACACACCAACCACGAGCAACCGTAAATGAGTGAGGCATGGGAAGCCAACGGGCAACTTCGCTCGCGACTTCCACACGCCCGGTGTCCATGAACGGTCTCTCGGTAACGACCGTGAATGTGTCCCTGTTGTCTGCATCGGACCCTGTCCCTGCAGCCTTCAGGAGCGATGAGAAGGCCTCAGATTAGGTGCGGTGAATCGTGGTGGGGTAAGACGATGTCTCAATAATCTGCACCTAAGCAGCACTAACTATGCGCACTACATAAACGTTGGAGCCCAATGGCAGCAGTAATGACACGGCGTGGTGTAAGAGTGGCAACTGATCAATTTCATCAACAACCCGTAGTGCTTGCCCGTTGTTGAGCACGGTATCAACAAAAACAGACGATATAGCAGCAGGTCGAGGTTACGATGAAGTTGAGGTGTGGAGGCACAAGAACCGACTGCCGACGGGCGGCAGCCGTTTGACTGGCCGCCGCCGTCTCAAAAGCGGTTAAGGGCGGTTGCCCCGAAGGCCCGTTTCCGAGACCCCAGCCAAGCATTCTTGTGCCTTACGCCTTGCGCCTAACAGAACAACGTCTCTCGCCGCAAGCAACATCATTAGAATCTCTCACGTACGACGGGCTGCCTGCAGGAGCTGCATGCACCTGCGCTGAGGATGAGGGCGCGAGAGGCCTGGACCTGGCGACTGCTGCATGTTCGACGCCCACGAGGCTTCCGGGAGATTCTAAGATTCGAGACGATGCGCCCTACAGCAGCCTGATCGGTGGTCGTTGTGCGCGCTGCAGAGCGTCGTCTTCCAGGGCGTCTGGCCTACGAACCGCTGTCTGTATACTGCAAAGTGTCGTTCTTGCGGGCTCCAACTAGCACGATACCAAGTATTCCTTCTCAAGCGCTGACGCTTGCAGGTTGTAGCGCTTCCCGATCAGGCGCTGAGACATGCTTACTGCACATACTTTAATTTGGGACGCATGCAGAAGGGGTCTCCTCCATTCATTCGGACTTCCTTCTCCACATGTGTCTTTCCCCTTCATTGGGCATCAATGATGTCGAGGGTGGCGTCTCGGACTTTCTGGCCAACGTGGAATGCTTCGTAGGGCAGCTGCAAATATTGAGTCGCGCTGCTAGTAAGCAACAGGTCAATGATTCTTGAAGATCTGCCGTCGCCGAATTTCATTCGGAGCGCCGCCAAGATCGTGGAAATCGAGTATGACGTGGATCAGTCGAATGTTCAAATTACAGCGGCTTTCGTTGACGATGGGACCACTATATATCTCGAATTCATCCCTTCCAAATCTTTCGTTCCAGACTCAAGCCCTCCAGCATTCGCTTCCAAATCCTTTGTCTCAGAACAACCCCTTCAGACTTGTCTACTTTCGTTAATACGTCGTGCCCAATAATACTCGTTCATAATGTTGCAGAACACAGTCCTCCTTACCTTAGGGTTCTCATGGCTTGCATTTGCATCACCCCTCACGAAGCGAGTCCTCTCACCTGACAACACGTGCGGAGGAGCCAATGGCTACACCTGCAATCCAAACAGCGTAGGGGGAGGCTCGTGCTGCTCCGCATCTGGCCAGTGTGGTATTTCTGCCCACTTTTCCGCCCTCACCCTGCAGTTCTAAAAGTTCACACAGGATACACCGCTGCTTACTGCGGGACTGGCTGCCAGAGCGCTTTCGGCAAATGCTTCGGAACGTCTCCCGCTGCCACACTGAGCGGAGGCGTATACAACGTGGCTCTGGGCACCGGAGAGACCGCATCGTACACAAATGCCAACACCTTCAACTTTGCCGGAGCATCAGCACTTCCAGCTGGCCTTGTAGCGAGCAACTACCAAATCGGCGACGCTTCCACTAAGCCCTACTCCCGCACTTTCCTCCCCGAAGACGTTATCGTTAGCGGCGGCTACATGCAACTGAAGATCCCTGGTGGACAGACCATTGCGCCCCTCAAGTGCGCCCAGGTGGTGACCGCCGCCTCGAACATCAAGTACGCCAGTGTTCGGACGACTGCCATCTTCAGCAGTGTATCAGGATCTTGTCACGGTACGTCTCGAAATGCCTGGGCTCGATTGCAACATCTCTGACAGAAAATGCAGGTATTTTCTTCTACGCCAACGACACCCAGGAATTGGACATCGAATACCTCACAAACTCATCGTCGACTGCCACCCCCGGCGATGGCTCCAAGCCAATGCAGTACACCAACCAGCCAACCGACACAACGACCAACGGAGCGCACGCCACGGCCCCGTCGCCTTCTGACGCTACGACAGTCGCACATGAATACCGCATGGACTGGGTAGCAGGCAAGACTCTATTCTATCTCGACGGCGTCTTGCAGAAGGTCTTCACGGTTAGCGTACCGTCGGTGCCAGGCCCGTGGATGTGGAACAACTGGGCGTGAGTATCCTCGACCCCTGCCTTCAAAGCTTCAAACACTGACAATCTCCTGCAGCAACGGGAGCCCGTACTGGTCCACCGGTCCTCCGCTCTCCGACAACATCATGAAGATCAGCAGCATCGTCATGTACTACAACACATCGACCGTCTAGGATTAGGTCACGAGAACATGAAAGAGCATCACGAGCGCCTATACGTACACAATAGTCTCTCACGGGATGGGCAGACGCCGAATTTCTAAGTGTTAATGTCTTTGTCTATCGCTATTGGGAATGGGAAACGAATGCATGTAGTTACGCAGATTCACGGTACATAACACAACATCGTTACAGATGGGGTGAAATCTCACTCTCTTCGGCCTCGCCGGTCCAACAACGTAGTCACAATCTATAATGAAGCACAAGTCGCATGCACGCAACAAAGTCGCTCTGGAATTGCAAAGAGCGTCGTCGTCCATTCTCAGGACAGCCTCTCTCGATTTTCTCTCGTCGTGAGGTCTTCAATAGTTCTCTTTGTGCGACGGCAGTCTTGGGTTTCCCGGTTCTCTCGACGGCAAGCGGTTACCGAAAACTTGACCTCGTGCTCTCTTTCCGTCTTTCGACAGCTACTCCGCCAAACAGGAAAGGAAAACAGGAGGAGAGAGAGAAAGGGGGGGGGGGGAAGAGAGAGGGCGGGGAGAGAGGAGGGGGAGAGAGGGAGGCAGAGGCGGACACTCCAAAACACCGCACCACCGAACTCGAGTCTGCTCGTCTGCCTGCTGTCTGTGCTCTCCTCATCGCCACCCATTCTCCCTCTGGCTCGCGGTCCCAACTCCCACTTCCTTCCACCGATGCGACGATACCATCGCATTCGCTCACGCGTCGTCGAACCCTCCTAGCAATGCCAGGTACAGCATCACAAAGTCCGCACCGCCGCTTTCAGCCACGTACAGGGAGGTGCGCTTGCCGTGTTCTGTGCTGGTGTTCGCCGGGGCATTTGCACGTCTGTCTTGTCGGGAATTCCGGCGCACTGGGACAATGCATGCGACGGATCCAGCTGCAGGGCTTGTGTCAAGGGTATGAATACATGCGTCAACAGGCCACACGCGTGGCTGCTGTAAGTACGGAGTGCTCTTTTCTCAATGGAGCGACCTTTGCCTTCTTCAATGCGCCTTGGGCATCGCGATACCACAACGCCAGCAACGCTCGACACCAGAACAAGATACAGGGACGTCAAAAAATCGTTTCGTCATGCCTCGTCACGTCCCGTCCCGTCTTGGCTCATCTCCTCACGCCACGGCAGCGGCAGCGGTCTTCCCAGTTCCACCCGTTGCCTCGCCGTGCCGATCCCCCTCCCTGCCAGCAGCATACAAGACCTCACAGACGCCGCCAATCGGGACGTCCATGACCGCATCGGTCCCCTCGTCCCACAGCGTCGTCCAGTCCAGCCCCACCTGCGCACTCGCCCCTGAGAACCCCTTCGCGCTGTTGTCCCGACTATGCGCCGCCCTGGGCCTTCGCCCCTCTCCGGTACCCGTCCCCTGCCCAGCCCTCTTCCCTGCCCCACGCCTTCCCTGCCTTACGATCCTCCCCTCCGCGTCCACAACGGCCACCTGCGCAGCCTCGTCGACCAAGTTCTCAATGCTGCTCATCGGCAGCGTCAGGTAGCCGGTATTGTACGCGGCCAGCGCGACGTAGATGTACACGATGGCGACGACGAGCCAGGCCGGGATGGCCAGCGACCACCAGCGGTTCGGGTAGTAGTAGATGCCCAGCTGGTGCAGGAAGGGCGATGGCAGGTACGACCACAGCAGGTACATTGCGAAGGCGGCCGTCGAGGACAGGTACAGCGCGAAGCCGTAGTACTCGTACGTGGGCACTTTGGGGCTCGCGCGCGGGAGAATGGGCGCGGTGCGCGCGGCGGAGGTGATGGTGGTGAGGGTGCGGCTGGACGTCGGCGTGTGCGTGCCGGTGCCGTTGGTCGTCGGGTGCGAAGTGGCGCCCTCGTCGGACGAGGGGTCCGGGGTAGTAGGGCGAGAGGTGTGCGCGCTGAAGGTCGAGGGGCGCAGCAGGCTGGTCAGGGATGGCGAGGGCGGCAGCGGGGTCGGCGGACGATTGTAGAAGGGCGGCGCGAAGGCGGGCGCGCCGAGGTACGTGTGGCTGCGCGAGTGGTGGTGGTAGAGGGGGCGTGCGGGGAGGTTGGGCACGCGATCGGCTGAGGAGGAGGAGGAGGAGGAGGAGCCGGAGTCGGAGGCGGAAGCGGAGGGGGAGCCGGTGGTGGTGGAGGAGAGAACTCGAGGCGTGCCATCGTTGTCGAGGGGGAAGTCTTCGAGCGAGGTTGGTTCCAAGGGGGAGGTCAGGGTTATGGGCGAATGAGGCTGCTCAGCCGACGTGGTTGCAGCTGCAGTCGTGGAGGAATCAATGGATTGGAGGGAGCGGAGAGAGGGCAGGTTCGGTGTGGATTGGGAGTGGAGGCCCGTCGGTACAGGGCCGCCTCTACTCTGAGGTGCCATGTCGTCGTGCGGAGTGTTTGGGTGGGACGTGTGTGGTGGGAGGCGTCTTCACGGAGTAGAAACACGCTAGGGCATCTTTGGACAGGTACGTACCATTTGAGTTCACTTCACAACGAAGCTGTTTCCACCGAGCTCACCAAGGTTGTAGGAGGCGGCTAGCATGAGCTCGTGAAATCGTTCAACATTACATGTATATACACGTACGCATCCATCTGCGTCAACGCCTATACATCCTGTTCACGCTCAGCGTCGTACTGCAGCGCTTGACTTTTGGTGGAACCAGTTCATGCATGCCCTCTCCCACCTCACTTTTCCTCCTCCCAGCCCGTCCTCCACCTCTCACATCTTTCCCAACTCGACACTCTCTCTCTGCATGACCGGGTGCGCCAACATCCTCTTGTTGACAACCCTCAACCCGCCAAGCAGCAAAATCAACGCCTGGATACCCAGGATCACGGCCAGCGTGACGAACGCGCCAATGACGCCTGCAACAGCGTTCGACATGCCGCTTCCCTGCTTCGACTGCGCCGAACCAGCAGAGCCCGAGGAAGGGGCCTGGGGGAAGGGCGCGCAGATCCCGGTCGTGTTTCCGCACGCGGTGCACCACCGCTCTGTGGTGCCGACGGAGAACTTGCTCATGCCGGTGACGAAGTCGTTCCATGGGATGGCGAGATTTAATTGGCCGAAGAGCGGGTAGGCGACAGGCTCGTTGGTCGCGTTCGTGGTGCCGTTGTGAAACAAGAAGCGGACCTGCAGGTCGCTGGCAGCCGGGAACGGCGCAGCGGGCCCGTTGGTGAAGAGCTCGAAGGTCATGGCGGATGCGTAGTCCGTCACGCCGTAGAAATCTGGGTTCACGGCTGGCAGACCGGCCAGACCAAAGAAGGATAGAAAGGAGGCGTAGGCGCCGAACTGGACGTTGATCTTGTTCTTGCCTTGGCTGGTGATGGTTTTATTGAGGAAATCGACGACCTCGGCGGCCAGAGTCATACCGCCGATCGCGCGCATGTTGTCGGATGCATTGTAAGCGAGAGCCCATTCGTGTTGGTCGGCGCGGGTTTGGAGCTGGAAGAGCGTTTCAGGCGTAAGCAGGTCGGCGGACTGTATTGTCGCGTTATGGATTTCGGCAACGTGGAGAAGATCGTAGACTATTGCTGTCAGAACGTGCTGCGATGCGAAGCTACGTTTTACCAACTTATGTAGGCGTTCTTGTAACTAATTCGGCTGTCGGTGAACGTGCGATTGACCGCCGGAGCTATACTCTTGTAGAAGTCGTTCGTCGCGGCAAGAGTGGCCTGGTATTCCGCGGAAGAGAAATAGTTGTTTGAGCTGGTCTCCGCATTCGCGCAATTCGAGGCGTCCTGCAACCACCCATTGTCCTCGCTGCCGGAGCCGGACGTAACGAGCGCGACTGGGATCAGTTGGTAGCCATTCAAAGGCGCCGTGACATTGGTGCCATCTCTGAGAGTCTGCGTTCCCAGTGCCGAGCCTACCGGAGGGTAAAGGCCTTGCAGGAAAGCCTGAGCCGAGTTCTGCAGAACAACGTCGGATGGCGCGGAAACGGCTATTTGCGACTGCTTGACGATATCCGTGTTGATGCCATTGATCTTCAAGGCCGCATTAGCTGCAATATAACGGTTGCGGTAGTACTGGCCAGAGGTGTAGACTTGGGAGTATCCAAGAGCTGTGAGATTCGCTGGCGGAGTCGATTTGGGTGTCCGGTCTCCATGCCTGTGGAACATGTACACGCCGAGGACTGTCTCGGCGGCGTGAGAGAGGGGAATTAGGGAGAGGGAGAGGGCGAGAGCGGCAAGCTGGGGGAACAACATGGTGAACGAAGCTCGAGTGGTTGAAGCAGTCGACCGCGACGGTGGTGGGGCTGGTCGAGAGACCCGACTGCGGGGGATGCTGTAGGGACCTTGGGATGAGGTACGGTAGACATGTTTCTCGCCAGACGTCCCTCCGCTAAGTGGGGTGAGAGGGGCTTATCTTATCGCCGGCACCGAGGAGAAACCTGAAGCTTGTCCGGAAAAGCTCCGGCCCGGGTGTTGTGTACTGCAAGGTAAGGTGGTGCGGTTTCCCATCGCCTCCATGATGGGAACTGAAGTGAGGTATTGCCACTCACGGCAAAGGTGATACGATACATTCCGAAGGTGGTGAGTTCCCCCCAGGCTACCCGAAGCGCCCCGACGCTGGGCTCCAAACCGGCCACTGACGCCTGGGTATAACAAGAAAAGCCTCCCTCAACGAACGCCGAACCCCCAGCTGTACCGTCCCTGTATCTCACGTGCGAGGTCTACATGACCACGCACTTCTCATCGTCCCTCCTGTCCTGCGCCATGTTCGGTCCGGCGTAAGTGCCCCCAATGCGATCTCCGTAACCGCCAGGCATCTGGCCGGAGCTCTGTCTCCTCCTCGCGGGGCCCGCGCCGTGACCTGAAAGGGCCATGTCGACCAGTGACGGCTGCCTCCTGCTACTGCCCCTCCGGCCGTGAATTGGGAAACCAGGACGGGCGACGCCGTCGAGTGGTGCTTGACCCCGAGCTTGCTGGGCGTACGCACTCTGCTGTCTATTCAAAGCGGCCGGACTGGCGGTTGGAGGTCCAATCGGTGGATGATAGATCTGGTCCGATGCGGCTTGTTCGTAGGTCGGCGGAGGGGCGTTGCTGACTTGTGAGGCGTTGTTTGGGCCACTTCTACGGCTGTCCATGTTGTTGCGTCGTGGTGGGATGAGCGGCCGAACCTCTTGCTGTCCGGGAACCGGGGTACAACGTATTGCTTGAGTCTGGCCTACTGCTGGGCCCTGATTCCTTGTTTCACGCTCCAAAAACTGCCGCGAGAGCTCTTCGTTGCGACGTCGATCCCGTTGCTCGAGGCGGTGTCGATCCTCCTCTTCTTCCTGAAGCTGCATGGCCAAAGCTAAGTCGTGATCCTCCTGTTCGGTGGTGGTCCTAGTAACAGCGCTAGGAGCTACGTCTGTCGTTGCGGATGCAGGCGGCACGATCGCGTTTTCTGCGATGACGCCTGTTTCTTGCGCCTGTGTAACTCCGGCGTCTGTGACGTCCACGTTGGCTGCTGCATCTTGACGGCTCCTCGTGTTGCGCGCCCGGACTGTCTGCCAGCCTACATCTTCCTCAAAAGCGCTGTGGCTCTGCTGACCATGAGGATGCGAACCACCTCGTGACCCAGCGGCGCTCTCGTTTGTGCTGTTCCCTACGGGTCTGAAGTCACCGGAGAAAAGTTCACTACCAGTACCGTTGACATCAACCAAACTCTCCCACACAATCTCGTCGTGAGACGCATAGCCAGCATCAGTCACCAGTGTCATGAGAGCATCTGTTCGAGGGTCCTTGTACAGGGTTGAGAAATGATCATTCCGGAATAGTATAGCGATATGACCGGGCTTTAAGAATTTCGACAAGACACTCAAGCCGTAGTCGGTCAACTGCGTGGGCCAGGATGCTAGGAACTGCTTGATGGAGGTGACATCTTCGAAAAGCTGCTGTTCTCCGCTGCTCAGTCCATGGTTTCGCAGCTTTTGCTCCAGCTCTTCCTCAAGAAATTGGATGTTCTGTGCGTCTTCGAATGTCCTAGCGGCTCTATCACAAGCAGAGTACGCCGGAGAGTCCGGTGGAGGAAGCCAGCCGTGAATCAAAGGGATATTGAATGTACCGTAGAGCCGCATCTCTCGGGTCTCTTCGAACTTGCCGGGTTGCGCGTGCGCTATAGATGCTGGGTGGGTAATGGGTACCAACGTTTTGTTTGCATCCAGCGGATTGAGTGGTGGTGAATCAGATGCGACGAAAGCAAGGGTTCACGTTCATGCCGGTATGGAGCGTCACGAGGAATGCGTACAAGTCGCCCACATCGGGCAGCTCATGTGCAGCATCGCCTCGCCGCCCGGACATGAGCTCGTCGAATACGGCGTCTAGCAGCAACCCAAGACTGACCTGTTCGCGTGTCCTCAACGTCTCAATCAAAGCTGTCTCAACACCAGCAGGAGTGGATAGTACCAGTGCATTGACCAAGGCAAGTAATGGACATGGTCCGTTGGCATTTTGAATCAGGATAGGTGATCGCCGTGGATGGTGTCGAGACGGCTCATCGTACCAGTTGATGTGTTTGATCGGATAATGTTCGCTCCTTTGTCTCCTGGCCTTCGTCTGCGGTGTCTCTACTTCAGGTTGAGAAGCTCGGCGGCCGACATGAGATACATCGATCGACGTAGGACGAGGGGGCTTTGGGGGCGGGTGCTCTATATCTTCGAATGATCCCCTTGGCGGTAACGCAGGCGCGTATCCTTCTTCTGCTTTGCCGACCAAGAGTGGTTTGGACACTGCAGGGACAATTGGTGGGTTGCTACCCCATTTGTCTTCTGATGTAATGGTTGTCTCCCAAGGGTTAGTCGAATTGTCGTCAATGTGGCCACCAAAAGATCCGGAAAGAGCAGGTATGAGCGGTGGCTGCTCCAATCCAGGTGACCGACCTTCGAAGCTGGTTTCTGCACGTTGGTCAAGTAAAGGCACAGCACCACCATCTAACGACAGCCCTGAAGTCTGCTCGATAGGCGTGTACTCCGAAGGCAATTCGACAGACGGTGGTGGAGGAGCGTTCTGAGATGACGAAGACACCCTCTCATCCCACACAGCGGCACTACTCTCTCCGCCAAAACCGTTCTGACCAGCGTTCGACGTTCGTCTGTACGGGTTGTGTGATTGTAGCGGCCCGTTCAAGCTTCCGCCCGTGCCTTGCTTGCCCACTGATTGACCCCACACGAGCGATTCGGCTGCGCCGTCCACGCGGTTGCTCTCTTGAGACGTCCGTCGCGACCCTTCGGGTGGTCCAGCTCGCAGTGACGTCGGGAGCCCGCCTCCGTTGGTCTCGGCACTCAGACCTGGGTGACCAACTCTCAGCGGAGCCGGGAGATTGACCTGTTGCTGGTCCTCATCGCCGTTCGTGTCCCAAGTACCGGAAGTAGATACTGAGTCGCTTCTCGGTCGCTGTGTTTCCTCGATGTGACTGGGAGCTTGGAACACCGAGGGTCCTTGAAGTGTTGGGGGGTAAGCAACGGCAGAAGAATAGATTGTAGGTGAGCTCGGATATGGGGGGTTGTTCGCAGCCTGCTCTAGGGGTGGAGGAAGCATATCGACAGGCTTCCGGGTGACCATCTTGCGCTCTGCGGCCGTTGATGTCCAAGAGCCCGGAGGCTCAGAAGTCTAGGGGATTCAGCAAGTGAGACGGACTGCAGCAGTTCTCATCAACAGCAGAGCAGCTGGGTACAATGCGCGAAGGTAAACAGATGCTTGAGTATGAGAGGAGGACGAGGAAGGATGGAGAGGGTTGTGTTCTAGGGCGCTGGCGTATGCGGATTGCGCGGCATCTGGCCTGCTCGTCGTCGACGCGGCCGGCGGTGCTGGCTTCTGACAGCGCTGCGCCACACCTGCACCGCCGCACTTGACGGACCACGAAACTGCGAGAGGCGAGTTCTCCGGCTTCGTGTGTTCCATCCGGTCCATGGGGCTCATGACGTTGGGTTACCGTATTGTATCCAACTGACCTGCCCACACGCCCCCGTCCTACTCTTGCTCACCACCACGGCTGGTGGCAATCCGACACCGGGATGCACTCTTACATCTCACCGAATACGTACATCACCCTGCGCCTCCCCTCCGGTACGCTGAGAGTGCTTCGGATCCTCCCAAACACGTATGTGGACTAGCACGAGTGAGCATGCACACGTTCCTTGACTCTCCTTGTGTACAAGCCGCCTCTCTGACGACTCGTGCAGCACCATCTCCATTGGAAAGTTCGGTTCTTTCCCTGCAAATCTCCTCCTCGGCCGGCCGTATCATCTCACGTACGAGATCCTCGAAGCAGACGATGATCGCGCGCAGACGGAGCTTCGTATAGTGCCAGCCGCTGAGATCCATGCTGAGGCGTTAGCCGAAGATGCGACTGCTACCGAATCCAGGGCCGATCCCTTGATAGATCACATAGACGGTGATGCGTCTCCCATGGTTGCCGAGAACGGCGATGTCTTGGGGAAGAGTAATCGGCTTACGGTCGATAATGCTGCGCGCCAAACGCTGTCGTACGGTGAGATTGAGCAGCTTAAAAAGGCAAAGACTGGAACGGGAAAGGAGATTATTGCGAAGATCATGGAGGCGCATGCGAACCTAGACGAGAAGACCGCGTTCTCGCTCGCCAAGTATACCCTACGAAAAGCAAAGAAGTTTTGGCGAAGATTCACAGTGCTACCACTGGACGTCTCGATGTTGACGCAGTACATGCTCTCCGACAAAGAGTCGTCGAAGGTCATGGACCTCAGGGAAGAGATGCTGGGCTTGATCGGGTGCTGGGCCAATGTGCACTACGGAGTTTCGAATGAGGTACGCACCACGGACGATGGGCTGGGGCAGATAGGTGGTGGAAGGTGGCTGATGATCGACGATACTGGTGGGTTGCTTGTGGCAGCTATGGCCGAAAAGATGGGGATCCTGTACCCAGAGGAGGAAGATGAAGGCCAGGAGTCGGAGACGGTGCAAGAGACAGAAGATGGCCAGTTGAGGCCCGACGGTATACTTGATACTCCAGTTATAAACTCGGATGGTACAAGATTCGACGAAGCAGAAGCGCCACCCAATCCTAACACAGCAGAGGACCAGCCCATGCCGGATGCTATGGGCAATGTACCCTCGAACTCTGTACCAGCCGCAAAGACGACAACGGCAAGACCAACAGACGCAACGTCTTCATCGCCAGCAATAGTCCCAACACGCAAGTCGCAGCAGCTAGCCCTCAATAATACTCTCACCGTCCTGCACGCAAACGCGCAACCTAATCTCGCTCTCTTAAAGTACTTCTCCTACGACACCTCCAATCCCGCCAACGCATCCTCCTCGCACCCCCTACACACGCACCTGCGCACCCTATCCTGGCTGCAACTGCTGCACCCCTCCGAAGATCCGACTTACTTAGAGCCGGAGCGCTTCACGCCGCAGCAGATGCAGGGCTGGAAGAGCGGCAAGAAGACGACATATTACAAGAAGCGGCGGCGCTGGGAGCGCGCGCGTCAGACCGTCGACCAGACGCGCGCGGGCGGCTTCGACGGGCTGATCGTCGCGTCTGCCATGGCGCCCGCCACTATACTGCAACATACCATCCCGCTGCTACGCGGTGGGGCGCAGGTGGTCGTCTACTCGCCGACCATCGAGCCCCTGACCGAACTCGCGGACTTGTACTCCCGCGACCGCCGCGCCGCTTTCCTGCTCCTCCAACAACAGCAGCGACAACAATCGCAACAACCAGACTCCGACCCGCCGCCCCAATCCGTCGCCACCGCCACGCATGTCCCAGCGCCCGACTTCCCCCTCAATCCGACCCTCCTCCTCGCGCCCTCGCTCCAGACGGCCCGCGCCCGCGCCTACCAGGTCCTGCCCGGGCGCACGCACCCACTCATGACGAGCCGCGGCGGTGCCGAGGGCTATGTCTTTAGCGCTACAAGGGTGCTGCCGGCGGAGGGCAACGTGCAGGCGAGGGGGAAGTTTGCGAAGAAGCGGAGGAGGGTGGAGGAGGGGGAGGGGGAGGGGGAGGCGGCGGCATCGGGAGTGGTTTGATAGGGTGTGACGACTGGCGGACGGGACGGCAGCGGGAGGGCGCCGATCGGGTTGTTGCCGTGTGGGCAGGGTGGGAGGGGTGTGGGTGTTCGAGATGCGCAGAAATCAGTCCTCCAGACATCTCTGAATGCGTTCCTGGCCATGTCGTGTGAACACGATGACAGTCGAAGCGGCACGCGTTCAGCGGCAATTTGCTCCTCTCATATCGCTGGTCTACGCCTCATGAAGCTAGTTCGGATTCCCGTCACTATTTACTACAACGAGAATCTTCTGACCTACGACATCGCACAACAGGACTGGTCTACCCCTTTCGCACACCAGAGAACGGGGCGAGAGCTCTTCATTCGTGCGCTCTGCGCCTTTCCGTCCCTACTCCTCCTTCTTCTCGCTGTCAATCGTCGTCGTCGTCGTCTTCATCGTCGCTATCGCCTAACGTAAGCGGCGGGATCTCGTACTCGCTGCTGTCACTCTCGCCTCCCTGGTTCACTACTCCGATCCCATTGCCGGCCTTCGAGCCAACGAAGCCTTGCGCCAGATCCTTAGTGGAAGCAGCAGCGGTCCCAGACGCGACAGCGTTTCTCGGCGGCCTACCTGCATCTGCTGTATCCTTGACACTGGTAGCGAAGGATGGCGCGGCGTCGGGGATGACGGTTGGAGCTGGGTCTGGGGCCAGTACTGCGTCGTCGACGGCCAGACGGGTGCGTTTGGGAGATGGGGGCGCGGAGTCGGGATGGACGCGCTTGGTTGAGGGGGCAGTGGTAGATTGCGGACCTGGAGCTGGTGGTGTGGCGGAGGGGTTGGAAGTGGATGGCTTAACGTCGAGGACCATACTGTTGTCCAAGTTGCGGTCGGCTTTGCGCTCGTCTCTTAGGTCTTCAGACTCGGAGTTCTGGACATCGATGTCCGCTGTTTCATCCCCTTCTTCCTCTCCTTCCACCTCCTCCTCTTCTACTTCCTCTCCGTCAGCGCCATCCACGTCCTCACGGCTGCCAGTGAGTAGTACCGGCATCCTGGGCCTCAAAATTCCCTCAATCTCGGCGCAATCCGAGAATGACCGTGCCAGTAGCGGTAAAATACTGCTCGCGACCTTGGCGCCTGCTCTAGTCGGTGACGGGTTTAACACACTGGCGAGCATGGCGTCTTTGAGCTGGATCAGAATAGCAGTCCGGTTCATGCGATTCCTGAGAGACGCTGAGATGCTCTGGGCTGGAAGTGTTGTGAAAAGCGCTACAAGGAGGGCAGATGCTGCCGTCTGCAAGCCGTCGAAACTGGTTTGTGTTTGTTTTGGCGCTGCGGTGGAGCTGAGAAACGCGTCGGCGTTGGAACTGGCGCTGGCTTGGCTGTTTTTGTTTCCGTTGACTTGAGATCCTGACGCTTTGTCTTCCAAGGCAGTGGACGGGTCTGCTGGAAGGAGATCATCGCAGCAGGACTGCATGATCTTTCCAAGTGAATCGACGGACGGCTTCGTTAACGTCGGGCCCACAATTTTCAAAAGTCGCATGAGTGACACATACGTGGCCGTCCGTAAAGCAATGCTCCATCGTTCGGCAGCAAAAATCCAGGCGAGTTGGTCCAGTGCTCCATGCACGATGGCGACAGCGGCACCGCCCAACCGTTCAACAAGTACGGTCAAAAGTTCAACGGCAGCTACGTGGATATCAGGCAAAACAGTCCATAGTCCTTCGCGTTCTTCTTTCCCGACCTGTTTGTTGAGCGTGACACTACTCTGCCATGCTTTCGTATCTCGCGCAGTTGGCACCGTCAGGGAGAACACTCGGGATAGTAGGTCTGCTATACTGCCAATGGGTAGGGTAACAGCGGAAGAGGTCGAGGTAGCGATGTGTTGCTTCAAGAGTGCGAGTAATCCGATCATCCTTTCGCTACCAGCAAAGATACTCGTCCAGCCCGGAAGACCCATGGAATCTGGTGTGGCCTGTTGAAGCTCGTGCGCGATGGCTTGATCTCCGGTTTTCGAAGCCGTACGCGCAGTGGTGGGCTCCCAGTCCTCTACAACAGCTCTGAATATCTTGTCCGCCGTGTCGTGGACATTAGACACGGTGTTCTTCAACGACTTGTCCCATTCTTCGCTTGAAGCTGTCTTGGGTGCGCAATAGTGCAAAAGTACGAAGAAACGCTGTGCGATTTCGCTCGTCCCGAGCGGCACTGGAGTCCTTGCCTCGGTCGTAGTTGGAGCAATGACATACAAAAGGAGATTGTGTATTTGTGATTGATACGTGCGGAATACATTTGGATGACGAGGGAGCAAAGCGCAGAAGGCCTCAAGCACAGTTTGAAGGAGTGCAGCCTGTACCACGCTCTGTTGTTTGCCAGGTGTAGCAGACCGGGGGGCGACGTTGCTCAGACAAGAAGACACGAATGTCGGCAAGGACGGTGTCGTGATCTCTCTCACAAGCGTCGGATAATCACGGGTGAGCATGAAGATTCTGGTCAAAGCTATGATACACAGCTTTTTGGTAGATGGAGGATCTGGTTTTCCCAAGATGCCTAGAAGAGCTCTGACCCAGCCATCGCTTTTGTGCAGGACTTCCCATCCGCCCAGCTCTATCGTGCTCTTGACCAGCACCACAGCTGCCCAACGGCCCTCGGTCGTGCGATCCTGCAGCAAGCTGGAGAGCTTCGTCCTCAACTTGTGAACCAGGAGAGAAGCCTCAGAAGTGTTCTTGCGCGCAGAGCTCTCAGTCGACGAGAGCACCGACTTGCAAGTGACGAGAGAATGCGCGAGATGTGGAACAAGCTGCGGTAGCTGGCCTGTCGGTGTCGAGGACAAGCGGTATGTCACCGCACGCAAAGCGGCGATTGCAGGCTCGAAATCTCTGGGGGCCATCGATGTTGCTGTGAGCCCAAAGGGCCAAAGAGGGGTCCCGTCTTTGGTTTTGCTGCAGACCAGGTCATTCGGCGAAAGTCACCTAGAGAGAGAAATGATTGAGGAAAGAAAGTCAAGGGACTCTCGGAGAGATCTCGGGCCGCCCCCGATATCCACGGGAAGCTTGAGCAGGCCATGACCTCGCGTTCTTGAGGACGGTGGAGTGCAAATTCTTAGCATTTGCGAGACCTGTGGGCCTGATTGCTTTGTGAAGCTGTTGAAGATGGAGTAGAGGCCGACCGTTCGTCAGCATGAGTGTGAGTTCGCCGGGAGTCTCCACGTCCTTCCTTCTCCGCATACGCCTTGGTTGCGACACGTCTCGACCGCTAAATACTGACGGTCACACTGCAGAACGAGAAGGCAGTGCGCTATATAGGCCTACTCGACACTGCGCGCTGCAAGGGCAATTGGCAAGAAATCCCCGAGCTTGCGCGGAAGGTTGAGAAGCATGCGCCCCATCGAAAATGTACGAGCATCGTCCCACTGGATGTCACAGGATGCTGAATCATAGCTATTGTCAGGCCTCGCGCTTACCGCCAGGTCAGAAACGCAGGTTGCTGCTTTCACCAGCAAACGGCCTGATACGTCCGCTTCTACAGCCTCTTCTACGCCCCTTGCCCAGCTAGTACCTCCGCTACTCGCGGCCATAGAGCAGGAGACGGCACACCAAGAAGATGTCTTTCAGGCGACGATATGTCTGAGCCGGATACATTGGACACTAGATGAGCCCCAGCTTGCCATAGCGCATGCGCCGAAGAGCTTTGCGGAAATGTTGGGCCGTTTGTTCCGCAAGGGCAACTCCCCTTCCGGCTGGACGGCTGTCTGCGCCGTAGAGGGAGCGTATGTCAAAGGTGCGTGGAGAGGGCGGATTTATCATACGACCATTGAGGGGTCTATCGCTCACGATTGTTAGGTATCTCACAAGAGATACTTGGCAGTCACGCAGATGCCCTAGACACCTATAATTCCGTCCTTCCGTATCTATCCTTGGTACCGCCGTCAGCTTCTTCGTCTCCACAGGGACTGCTGTGGACTGAACGGCTCCTCACACGTCTTTGTCTTCTGTCCAGCCAAACAGTGCCACCTAGGAACGAGAGCACTGCGTTGCGATCATTCAGAGCTTGGGCAAAGTTTTGGCAAAGTACACCAGGACGGTTTGTGACCGAAAATTCAGTCGTTGGGCTAAAACATGGGACCTCACGCCGATATGTTTGGAAAGCATACTACGACACTCTGTCCAGTATTCTACAGCAGGGGCTTGTTTTCGCACCTTCATCCGGCGATTCAGGTACGCTGCTGCAAGGCTTCTCGGAAGATACTCCCGAGCAAGACCAAGTGGCTGCGAAACTCCAGCAATGGGCCGAGCTAAAACAGGCCGAGACATCCTACGAGGGTCTCTTACTGAAAGAAACTCGGTTCCCCGAAGCAAGTCAGACAAATAGGGAGGTGGAGGCGTGGGTGGGGTCAGTAATAGCTAATTGGAGGGTGTTGTGCGGGCCGACTTGGCAAGATGAAGAGTTGGGAGAAGGTGGTAAGGGCGCTGTGGGACGTGGCGTGCTTGATGTAAGTTGCGAAGGAGTAGATGTGTTCGTGCAAGGTGACAACACAGTTCGTCTAACCCAAACGCTAGATATTATACCGCGCAGCAACCAAATCCTTCCACTCGACCCAGATTCTGCGACATCTGTTTACTGTGCACACCTCTTTGGGAGAGTTTGACTTGGCATTCAAGGCCTTCGATTCATACGTCGAGATCATCACGAAAGGGAAAGCTCGTGCGGAGAAGAGTGGCGAGCCAGAACTTGGACTGGACGACGATGATACAATATTGCGAATGGCTGCAGAAGCAATCAGAGTCCTTTGTCGGTTCGGCTCGCACCGGGAGGCCGAGAAGGCTGTGGATATCGGCACGAAGGTGGTGAAATGGCTGGAGCAGAATAGTCCCGCGTGGCCTTCGTCGGAAGAAGGTGATCACAGAGGAGAACGCAAACAACCTACAAAAACTAAGGTCTCATCGAAAGTGCTTGCGTTGGCATATCGCGCGATTGGGATAAGCCAAGCCCACTGGTCAAGAGTCACCTACGATGCAACGGCGAGGCCAGCCGTCCAGGCAGAGGCACTTAAGTACCTTCGGAAAGCATTGGATCCCCACCTTCGTGACGACAAGAATGTCGAGGCTTTGTACTCTCAGGCACTTTTACTGGCAGAGACAAGAGACATTGGCAGGGCGCTCCAGGTTGTAAAGCGAGCCTTGAGCCCACCAATACCAACAGATCTTTCGAACATTCCGAACGGTGTGGCTTCTGATACCATCACGGAAGCTAGCACGGAACATGG